>PVJI01011811.1:0-54412 GCA_004026765.1 Micronycteris hirsuta
TCAAGTCTATTGAGAGTCTAAAATGCTTTGCAAAAAAGTTGGGGGATCCTGCATATGAAGAAGGTAGCTGCTACTCCTCTAGGCAGAAAGGCTTTCATGAAACAAACAGTTACTTTAAAAAATCCATAAGAGAGAGGGAGAGGTGGAAAGTGTGTTAACTTTGGTGGGGGTGGGGGAATGCGGGCAGAGAAGGCTGGTCACCCTACACAAGACCCCCACGGAGGTTATCCCAAAGTCTGCAGAGATTTATCTCCACATAATGGTAAATAATGAGTCTTGTCAAATATTTCTTATTTTTCATTATGGGAAATGTTAAATATCACAGCACTTCAAGCGTGCAGTGTGAATGGAAAAGAAGAAGGCACGGTGGCTTCATGACAATGGTAAATCAAGTGTTCTCTCTGGCAGAAAAATGTCATCAGCCTGCAAAGTGATCCAGCTGATGTCATTTCTGAAACAAGGTAATGTGTCTATTTGAATGCATGAGGAAAGCAATCAACTTTATTTTTGGCCATGTACATTTTGCAGTCAGAAGGAAAATATTTATTGTACCTTTTAAAAGAAATAACATTCATTATACTCCCCAGAAAGTAAGTTCAAATAGAGTAAATATTTGCAATGGCAAACATGAGAAACAAGAGTTTGTTCTTAAAAATTCAGGTTATGAAAGATTGACCTGAACCCTACTCCCAAATGGAGCACAAGGTAAAAACTGCTTATCACTTCTGCTCACGCACACAGGTGGGTCCTGCCTTTGCTCTACCTCCAATTCAAGGTCAAGGGGAATGGACTGAAGAGTCTCCAGCTACCTAATAACCAGCAGTCTAACAATAGACAGAATGTCCTCAAAGAGGATTTCTACTTCATTTACCAGTTTTACTGTTTTTCAGTCAGAGCAACGGTGTTCTGGGAGAAAGAATTTCTTTTTTCATAGCATACATTCAGAGTAAGGCTTAAAAACAAGATCTCCTATAAGAAAACTCAGACAAAAGCAAGTAATTAATAAGTTTATTCAAATAATCATGCTCATTTTTAATAACAGAAAAACTTATTGATTATATAGGAAGTTTTTGATATATTTTTGAAATTATATAAAAATAGGCCATAAGGCATGGAGTATAATCTATTTATAAAACACAGATGTTTATAAGGAGTATGCATAGGAAAATGAGTGGAAGGATATAAAATAAGGTATTAGTAATGGATTATATTTTCAGTCATGTTTACTGATGAATAATTTACATACAGCAAAATTCACTTTTTTGTATAGAGCTCTATGAGTTTTGACAAATGCATGCAATCATATAACTGCTGCCCCAATCGAGTTATAGAACACATCCATCACTCCAGAGAGTCCCCATGTGTCCACTGTGTCCACCCCTCTCCCCACCCCAGGCCCTGGACTTCAGTGACCCCTTTTTTTATCACATTGCTTGTTGCAGAATATCATACCAATGGAACTATACAGTACGCAGCCTTTTGATCAACACCGCTTTTTCTAAAATATGGGATTATAGGTGATAACTTCTTTCTTCTTATCTTGCCTTCCTATTATTTTCTAATTTTTCATTAAAAGCATAATTGCTTTTCCAATTTAAAAAAGAAAGTAAAGAGTAATTGTGATCGGCCTTGTGGTAAGTAGATAAAGCCACAAGAGCACATGTGAGAATTAATGTTGTGTGAGGCATTAAACCGTGGAATTACTTCACCAAAGAGTTAACTTTTAGACACAACAGAGAATCAGCGGGGGCTAGACAAAAGCCTAGTTGTGCTACCTACTAGTTGCGTGGCTTTGGGTAGGTTATTTATCATCTTTTAGTTGCAATGTCCTCATTTTTAAAATAGGGATTCCAATAATTCTCATAAAGTTGTCATAAGGAGTAGATGAGATTGTGCGTGTAGGCTGCCGGCACTTGCAAAAACTTCAGCACTAAAATTATGTTTACAATTTACTTAACCAGCCTCACCACTGTTACTATCATGATGAAGACTTTGGGTGGAGTTCTGATGGGAAAGGACATTTCAGGCCCAAGAGAAGAGCCACAAGGCCAGGGACGGCCAGTAGAGGCGAAGGGAAGGGGCCGGTCACAGGCTCACGCTTTAAATGCCAAAACGGAGATTCTAGACGTTTCATTTTAGAAAATTTAAAACGTCTGGTTCTTCAAAAACAAAGTTCTCATCACTAGGTTATGATTTCTGAGAAAATTCAAACACATGTGGTCTTCTTAGAATTTTAAAAGTGATGGTTCATTATTTAAGGCATCTTGAAAAATGTAGTATTAATGGTAAACACCAGCCACCCTTACAACTTTAATTCATATTTTCTTACTATTCAGAACCCAGGGACGCATTAGTGAGAATGTTCATTCGTCCTTGTCTGATCCTCCCTCTGCCCACAAGAACGGCCCGCGCCCCCTGACCTTTCTCTCACACAGCTCTATGGCATGACGTTGGGGGAAGGAGGGCACCCAGTGATAAAGCTAACATTCTAAACAAGAACGTGACATTTCAGGTCATTGCAGAACAAGACCAAGCAACTGCAGTGAACATCTCTCCAAGGTTTTTGATTGTCACAGACTCTGGGGTGAGAACACCTTCCTAAAAAACAATGTGATCCACCTTTATCTTCCCAAGACTGTAAGACAAGCCAGGGAGTGAGAGAGTTTGTCTCTACTGGGAAGCTCTCAAATGTTTTGATTGAAATACAGCCTCTCATTTAATTCTCATCCTCATGATAAATTCATAATTCATGAACCATTCCAGGCTTTTCATAATAAATGGCAATTGATTAAAAGCATGTCTGCTGTCTTTGGTCAAATGCAAACATTATATATATAATGATATTATACACATATCACACACACACACGCACATTAAAAGCAGGACTATTGGCTTCATGCATTTTGACCAAAAACAATTATGACCACATTATAGTTAAGTTCATGTATATGCATTCATATGTGTATGTCTATGTGTATGTATTTGTATACATATGTGTACATATGTGTATGTGTGTGTATATAAAATATTCACAAAACATACATTATTGAGAAATATCACAGGCCAAGAAAGATCCAAGCCCACTCCATCAGATGCTTGCTTAACAACAAGAGACAATTCCTTTGATGAGAAACTCTCACCATCTCCACATCTTACCTATCATTTAAGGTGCAGCTTAAGTGCCACTTCTCCATGAAGATTTTCCCAGTTTCCCTAAACCAGAAACGCCCTTCTCCTTTCGACCTTGGATTCGTTTTTCATATACATGTGTTCTTGCCATGATAAAACAAAAGGCTCCTTGAGAGCAGGGCGCATGGAAAACGAGTACTTGTCCCCCTCCCCCAGTACCTACTACGGTACTTTGTACAAAGTAGAGGATCGATATAATTGTTCAGGATGAAATGAATTAATATGTTATTCTATTTTAATACAATCATCAATTTTTGTTCTCATAAGAGACTAATAGCTGAACAGTCCAGAAACGATGACTTGGGGATATGGCCTTGGTAAGATTCTAACTTCCAATTCCTGACAATACTGGCTCTTCTTAAAGTATCATTAATACTTCAATGGACACATTGGATAGTCCATGATCTCTGGGCCCAACTCCAGTAAAAGAAAAAGGATTTGAGTGTTGATGGTTTAAGAGGAAATTAGAGTCCAGTAGTAGAGAGTACTTAGATCGAAATTCATGAGAGAATCAAGAAATGATTTGCTTTCCACATGCTTTCAGGTTAAAAACAACTTTTTGTCCAGATACTAGTACACTAATCACAGGTAGCTTCTAGTTTTAATCAATTAAACGACCTGCATGAGAGATGAGTCAGGAAAGAGAGTAGGCATGTCTCCCTTTTCCCAAATTAAGTGCCATGCTGGAGGGATAGCTTCCTCCCAATCACTAATAAAGAATTACCCAGAAAGTCAGAGAGCTTGACATCTCTCTTTTTGAAAGCATCAACAATTTTAAAGTTAGGGGAACAAACGTGTGGCATCCTTCAGCACCCTGCTTCAAGACAAGTATTGCAGTCACCTTCATTACTACCTGAGCGTGGGGCTTTGCCTGCTTTCGCTCACCCAGTCCTCAGAACAAGGCAAATTCCCAGTTAGCCCATTCTCCAGATGACAATATTGAGGCTTATGTTGAAAAGTATGCATATCCTAGAGTCCACAGAGCAGAAAACATTCCTCAAATCAGAGCTTACTTCCTATAAGTTAATCTTTAAAGTCCAATATTAAAATTTGGTGATTTATGGACAGTGTTGGTCAATTCATTTTCCTTTTTTTGTTGTTTATTTTTTAAATTTGTATGTTATTCTGTTACAGTTGTGCCAATTTCCCCCCTTTGCCCTCCTCCGCCCAGCCCACCCCCCACTCCCATAGTCAACCCCCACACTGTTGTCCATGTCTGTGGGTCAGTGATGCCTGTTCTTTAACTAGTCCCTTCCCCTTCTCTCCACCCTTATCTCCTCCCCGCTCCCCTCTGTTCCAAGTTTCTGTGGATCAAAAAACTGTGGTACATTCACACAACGGAATACTATGTAGCAGAAAGAAAAGAGGTCAATTCATTTTCAGTCGACTCAAATAAAAATACCCTATGTTCTAACTGCTAAAGAATTTGGGAGAACTTATCTCCAAGTTCTTATTTCTGGTAAAATCATAGAATTTCCAGAAAATTCTGAATTTTACCTAGGAATTAATACTCTCTGAGAAAAGAATAACACAGGTTAAATAACACAAAAGTTGCAGCTCACTTGCAGTCTTCTGTTGGGTTATGTTCCTTGGATTACTCCAGAGGAACCCTTCCATAAATGTGTGCCATTTGGTCAACATGAAGGATATAACATTTCTAAAAGTGGTCTTTTTCTTCTTAAAGTTAAATTTCAAAAGCATTTATTAAGTACTTACTCAAAAAGCTTGGAGCTTTGCCCATACTATTCCACGGACTTTTTGCCACCTGATCCAATTGTATTTTAAACCCCTTGAGTATCATTGATGTCCATAGAGAGAGGTTAAGTTTCTTGGTTATGAGGTTAGTAAGAGGTGGAGCCGGAACCAAAACCCAGATGTTCCTAACTTTAAAACCCAGGCTTTTCCAACTACATCATATAACCACACTTCCCTGACCCTAAGCATTTCTGTGTTCTATGCAACTGAACTCAAAAGGTCAAGTTCGTCCAGATTGTTTTCAGGATACAATCATCTTCATCATTAAGTAATTCATCAAACTGAACCAAAGGTTGCAAATATTTTAACGAACAAATCATCGTGTGAAACTAAGAGAATTCTGGTTCTAATGCCATTACTTAAGAGACTCCAGGAGAAACCACAAACAACTGTTGATTGTTTAGTCCTTAGCACACAACTGCCTCTTCTTTGACTGCCATTTTTACATTTCTCTTTGGACTTTTTTAGAAACAGATGGGCTAGTGACTGGAGTGTTATCAGTGCCAATCTATGCAGCTGGAGAGTCCCAGAATTGCAGAAGTAGCAGTCTTCTGAATAATTTCTCCTGCCACAAACAACTGCTGCTTCTGCGATGATAATCCCCTCAGTGGGCCTACAGAGCATTCTTCCCATTCCAAGAGCCATGGTTCAGTTTATTTTAAACCACAGCGTCCTTTTGTACTCTGGCTCAGTAATGCTCCAGAAACGCAGACCACCTGATCTTTATTTTGTCTTTCCGAAGGCTGACATACCAGATGATAATATTTGCGTTAAAGGACATTTTATCTTCAGCTGTCATTAAAAAAAAAAAAAGAAAGAAAGAAGAGAAAACCAAGTTGGGAGGCAACTCAACTCCTTTTCTCCCATTCACTGAGCACAGGAGCCTTCCTGTGCGGGATGCCACACGGAGCTGCCGCTTTATGACACAGACGCCCAAGGCTCCTGAGAAGCCAGCGTGCCAACCACAGAATCTGCTGACCACATTTGGACCGGATGCCATGTATTCAGAGCTTTCAGAGCTAAGATGTTTGTGTTGTGAGGGCAGGTGGGAGAAATCGAGATCTCTGACTAAATATTTTCTTTTCCATTTGAATGCTTTGCAACCATAAAGTACTCCCCTGATGAAATGGGAACTGATGATAGTTAGAAACAACTGAAGTCACAATATACAAAATAATACTCAATCTGTCATCCATAGGATAAGACTTGTTTTTTCCAGATAATCTTTCCCCCAGTGACAAAGACTGAGCCAAACAGCCAAATAAATATAAATAAATAAACTATGAGATTTTTATTAAAGTTATATTAACTGTATAACTCTAAAGAAACTAGTTGGTTTTTAGCGATGGCAAAGTTATAGTAATAATTTTTCTATTTTTCGAGTGCACCATTTTCATAACAGTTTTATTGAGATATAATCCAATACATACCAAATAATTCAGCCTTCTAAAGTTCAGTGGTTTTTAGTATTTTCATAGTGTAATGGGAGGAGCCCCAAATAGGGGTTTGTAATGGGGTTGAGAACTCAAGGTGTCCAGGAAATATTAGAAAAATATGTATAGGATGTCCTCACCCCCACCAGTTTGAGCTGGGGGATGGGACACAGGGAGCAGGGCCATGCAGAGCTGTTTTGTATGGCAGCAACTTTGCAGCTCACCTCTGGCATGGTCATTTAACATATCTGTAACCTTTAACTGGTTTCATAGATACGCTAAATAGCTGTGGCCTTGCTTTGAGCCAGGGGGATGGAAGTAACTTCTACCCAGGATGTAACTGGGAGGCAACTCCCCCTGGTCACAGCATCTGTGTGAGAGCTTGGAGATGATTGGCTCCATGCCATGGGGCCACACCTGCCCACAGTTAACATGGCAGCCCAGTAAAGTTGGAAGAATATGGAATGCTAGCAGGTGTAGCGATTGTAGGAGGAGTTGGAAATGGGGCTGCAGAGGAAGATTGGTGAAGAGATTTACTAGGCATGGCAGCCACGCAAGGGAGGACCACGTGGCTTTTGCAAGAGAGGGGGAACCTAGCAGCTTTGGGGCTCCCTTTGCCACGCAGCTTAGGAAGCTGGGAAGCAAGATGTAGCAGCGATGCAGAGCTCTCTCTTAGCAGTTTGGAAGAATGCAGGAGAGACGCTGCAGGAAGGAAAGATGGGATCACGAGGCTTTGGAGGAGTGGGGATCCCTCGGCCTGGGAGACAGAGAGAGATTACCACGTGGCTTTTGATGGTTCCTTTTGCCACGCAGCTTAGGAAGCAGGAGAGACTTTGTCTGGAAGAAAAGGGGGAAAGGACTCTTGCTGGTGGGCCATGAGAAGGTGCCACATGGTTTTGGATTAACTGGAGATTGTGGTGGCAACACAGTGGATGGTGTCGGAACCAAGGGGCTGCCTGAATCACGGACTTCTACTTCTTTTCCTGAGACACGGTACCCTGGACCGGGCAAAGGGGAGAAGGAAGGACTGTGTGCGTTTGTGGGTATTCTAAAGAACTTCAGTATTTTAAAAAAGACCTTAAGTCATTACTCCAAGCCTGTATAACTTGTAAATAAATAATTCCTTTCCTTTTCACCAGTCTCTGGCATTGAGAGACATCTTTCCTTTGGCGGTGAGCATAACGAACCTAGTACAGGGTGGGGGACCCCTGGAGCACAAAGCGGGAGTCCTTTTGGTAACAGTATATCATTTACTGACCCTGCTCTGTTCTGTAACAATAGAATTGTGAGACCATCATGAGTAACCAATTTTAGAACATTTTAATCACCTCCAAAACATACCCACTAGCAGTCACTCCCTATTCTCTCTCCCCAGCCCCTAACAGTCACTAATTGGTTTCCTGCCTATACAGATTTGCCTTTTACGGATATTTCATGTAAATGGATTCATGCAATGTGTAGTTTTGTATCTGGCTTTTTTCACTTAGAATAAGGTTTTCAAGGTTTATTTTTGTTACAGCATAGGATATCAGTACTTTATTCCTTGTAATGGCCAAACAATATTTTTCTGTGTGAATACAGATCTCTTAACCCATTCGTCAGTGGATGAACATTTGGTTTCCACTTTTTGGCTACTGCGTGTAATGCTGCTGTGAACACTGTGTACAAGTTTTTTGCACGGATATAAGTCAAGCATCTCATTTTTCATGAAAATTTCCATCTTTGGGAAAGAAAGAAATGTAAGTTATTTTATATCAGCGACTAGAAAGGACTTAGCAGTAAGCACTGTGAGAGATCAGGACAGGTAGGTGTCGCCTGAGGAAGCCTGAGGAAGCCAGACACCGGACTGTAACAGCGGGGCCCATCCCCAGTCCTGACCCCCTCTGCCCGCCCAGCAGTGACAGCAGGGATGCCTCTCCGGCGCCCCCTACCCGTCACTGAGGTCACAGGCCCCCCAACTCCACTGCCCAGGGCAGAGGGTGAGCAACGCTTACCCACCCCACCCACAACCCTCAAAACCCACCCTCCCTGGTTTGTGAAGGGGAGAGGGATGCTTGAAACCAAACCCTGATGACACTCTTCTGCAACAGATGCTAATGAGGATTTAAACGACCTCAAAAATGCATTCTCACTAATAACTGAAGCAGGTCAATAGGCAAATCAGATTTTTATTATCTGTTCCCTTCCACTGTGACACTCATCTAAATGAAAAGAGCTCATTCAAGTAAACAGATAAGTTAATAAGATAACTCAACCTATTTTATGAAAATACCACTCCTAGAAAAGGAGCTACACAGTTAAAATGTACTTTTCGTTTTTATGTTGATTAAAAATCAAGAGCATTTTCCAAGTATCTAAAGTACTAGCCAAAGAGGTTATGTACATTAACTTCTTCACCCTCAAGTAAAATTATATTATAGGACACAAGTGCGCAAGACTTAACTGATTCCAAAACCAGAAGTTGAAAATATCAGTAATTATGAGGCTATGTAGCATAAAGAAATGTTTTGCATCCTCCAAATTACCAGAGGCGGCTTGCTAACTGGAGCCTGCAGACAATGAGCAATCCCCTCCACTTCAGCTTTGTTCTCATTGGAAAGGACTTCCACTGAGCTGAAAGGCAGCCGTGGCCCAATAATACCAGTCAACCCCTGTGTCTTTCACAATTGGATCTGTATTTCTTTTTTTAAGTAATACAAAAATCACACATAGCCAACCTCTAATGCAATATGCTCATTCACACACACATCATTATGGTTATTTCCATTGGCAAAATTACAGCATCTGAACTTCTTGTAATTTAAAAAAAAAGGCACAGAAGTAACATTGGATTTTATGTGTCTAAACTATTAACCCTTTAAGTAAAATAGTATAAATCACTGTTGTCTTCTCCTCACTCCTGCAAACAAAAGAGGTTCACCCAGTTCTCCTCCCATCCTCCACTGGGAAACAAAACAAACAAACAAACAAAAATCTAGTGGGGCCTCCACAGTCACAGACCCCACCACCAAAAGACACTGGATGAAGCGCTGGCTGGAGTTCAGACAACTGAAAAGAAAGGAGATCAGAAGGGAAAACAGGTGCACCCGTGACAACCCAAGAAAGGTCTAACTCAGGGGTCAGAGGAACTGGTTCCTGAGCCACATCTGCCCATGGCCTTCATTTATAAGGCTTTCAAGCTACAATAAAATGAAATTATTGTAAAAAAAAACCACACACACTTAAATTATCGGAAGAAAGTAAAAAATATTTCATAACATATAAGAACTACATAAAAATCTAATTTCAGTGTCTATAAGATAAAGTTTTATTGGAACACATCCCTATTCACTCATTTACATATTGTGTAGGGTTATTTTCAGGCTACAAA
This sequence comes from Micronycteris hirsuta, assembly GCA_004026765.1. Classification (NCBI taxonomy): domain Eukaryota; kingdom Metazoa; phylum Chordata; class Mammalia; order Chiroptera; family Phyllostomidae; genus Micronycteris; species Micronycteris hirsuta. The sequence continues at coordinate 9,748 of PVJI01011811.1, forward strand.
GGCATATTGAGTAGTCATGGCAGAGACCAGACATCCGGCAAAGCCCAAACAAATTATTTTCAAGCCCTTTATATAAAAAAAAAAGTGTGCAGATCCCCCTTGTTTAATGTAGCTGAAGCAGGCTGTAAACCACCCATTGTCACTGGGTGGGCGGGCAGGAGGCACATTTGTAAAGAGGAAACTCAGAGGGGATTTCTGTGCCACAGGAGCACAAAAAATATCAGCATACCAAGTTTACTGGGAGGGGAGTTTTTGCCAACAAACGACTTGTCTCTTCTTATAAATTTGTTTCAAGCAACACAGCTTATCAGTGAACACAAGAACACATTAGTTTCCCACAGATTAGCATTTAGTACAATTATCTACAAAGGGGACAAAGAATCCATTTACATTTCAAATCTTCTTCACTCCATTTAGCCTGAAAGTTTTTTCAAGTAAAAAACACATACAGGAACACTAGATAACTCCTTCTTATCAATGTGGACGCCATTTTTAATCCCCCCTTTAATAATGTTGCCTTTGTGTGAAGGCGGAGAAGAGAAGCAACTAGGGAAATGGAATAACTAATGAACAGAAATCAGAAGCCTGCAAGCTCACTGACAATTGCCAAAATGTTATAATGTCAAAGTTTCATTAATTGGATGTGTTAATCAACCACTCCCTATGTACTCACATTTCCTTAACTCTATCCTGTGCTTTAAAAAGAATGCAAAACACTATGTCTTTTGCCTAATTCAAAACTCACATGTAAAAATATGTCTGTAACCAAATTTCATAATCTACACATTGCCCAGTTTATTTTGTGTATAATAATCAAACAGATACATCTCGGTTCTTATGAAGGAATAAAGGAAATAACCGAAATACAAGATTTTAAATACTTTCAAATTCTAGATTGGGAATTAAAAACTTTTAATAGTGATGTTGTCTTAAATCTTGCTCCAAAAATTTTTGCTGTACTCTTCATCTTCCCCATGAAGTTGCTAGGCTGTAGTTTGTTTTTAGAGGCTCATTTACACTCAATAGTAGAATTGACGGTCTTCTGACTTTTAATAGAAATTTGTCCGCATCGAAACTCCTCACATAGAACAGACTGACAGCCAGAGGGGAGAGGGGAGGGGGGTGATGGTGGAAAGAAGGGGAAGGGACTAGTCAAAGAGCATGTATGAATGACCCACGGACAGGGACAACAGGGTGGGGGTGGTCCATGGGAGTGGGGTGGGTGGGCTGGGAGGAGGAAAGCGAAGGGGGAGAAATTGGGATAACTGTAATAGAATAACAATAAAAAACACTTCTTCAATTCTTTTTAATTTTTTTAATTGTTCCAAGTAAATAAATAAATGCCAAGTGGCAGAGACGCACAGATGGCTAGGGAACCTATGGGAAGCCCAGATGGCATATCAACATGCCCAAGAGCTGGTCATCCCATTGGAGGCTGCCGATCAGACAGTGGCTAAGAAGTAGTATCTTCTCCCTGCCTGCGGAGGTTCTCGCAAACTGCTGTTTGGGCTAGAAAGATGCTGACTAATGACACCCAGGTCTCACACCTCAGTGTCTGCAGCGAATCTGATTTCCAGTTTCACATGGACCGAAATGGCCCACCTCCTCTGTAGTTGTTCCAGCGCAACCACACTTCTTACACACACGTGTGTTGTGTGTAAAAACAGGTGTGCTCTGATATGCCCTCAAAAACTGGATTATAACCCCCAACTTTTCTTTAATACAACCCCTACCACATTTCTAATCTATATTTCATGAAAAAAATCTTGAAAATTTAAAAACAGAGGAATAATATAGCTAAGAAACTTTTCGCATGACTAAAAAATGCAATTATTATTCCCAACATTATACAAGAGTAGAATTTATTACAAAATTCTGAACAAATAATAAATTTGCAGAATTAGAAGATAACCATGTTTCCCTTCATTTTTATGAGGTACTAATCTATACTTAGGTAAAAATAGAAACAAACACACTAGTGTTCTTAATCGATTTGTATAAAAGACTAACTGAACACCATGTAAACAGGCTAATGTGAAATCCCCAATGTTTGAAAATCAGCTTATTTATGTTATAAAATAATACAAATTATTTAGGAGGCATATCCTAAAAAACAGCAAATCAAAATTTATTACGTTATATGATCCTCTGGGCCTCAGTTTCACAACGGGGAAAATAATCTCAAAGCGTAGATTAAGAGAACAAACTAAGTTAGTACACTAAACTACTGGCACATTGTAAGTACTCGATGGTGTTAACTATTACTATTTAATTATTCCTTAAGTTTCAATCACATTTTCTTCCAAAGAATTTTACTGTTTCTGATAAATAGAAAATAAATGGTTCATTCAACGATCATCAATGCAAGCAAAGTGGAGAAAATAAGTAATCAGAAAGAAAACGGTGAGGAGGAAACAAAGGAAGTGCGGCACCAGGGTTTATAACCAAGAAACAACACAGCAGCCATAATTGAGAGCAGATTGTAGAGAAACAGGAAGGAGAGCATGAAACGAACAAAGGAAAACAACGCCATTGAAAACAAGGCGTTAACAACCAATGTGAGAGAATTCAAGCCATTGTGGAAGAATCTGCTGGCTCTTTCGTATTAAATAAAGCTTTAAAAATAACTATGAAAACTTCCTGGCACTGCCATGACAGTAGAGACCAAAGGAACTCTGGGATGGTCACCAAAGAATGCCCTAGAAGTAGGTAACTGTGCCGAGGTGGAGCGATGACAATTACATTGAGCTGTTTCCAGGTCAAAGGCAAACCCGGTAAATTTTTTCTTATATCTCCCAAGAAAGAGTGGGCTTACTCCTTCAGGGACAGCCGGAGCTGGATTCTCCCAACGTGAATACAATCAGGCTCCCTCGTGCGGCAAGGAGAACAAGACAGGAAAGGGGGAAGTGATCTCTTTTCACACATTCCCTTTTTTCACCTGGAAGCCACGTGAAAGACCAGCGCAACCTCCCAGGGTGAGTGTAGAGACTGAACTGTCAGAAGACGGGCACCGCTAGGTAACTTCTACTAGTCTCAGAATTTAGAGTGGCAGGCTCTGGGTGACAACATTTCAAATTCTCAGTTCTCAAAAAATATAGTGGATCCCCCCTTATCCTTGGTTTTGTTTCCATAAATAGTACCCATAGTCAATTGTGCTCTGAAAACAGTAAATGGAAAACTCCAGAAACAATTCATAAATTTTAAATTGTGCAGTGTTTTGAGTAGCACCATCCCGCTCTGTCCTGCCTCGATGAAAATCTTCCCCTCATCCAGCATCTCCGCGCTGCATCCTTGGCTGCGTGCCAGTCACTCAGTAGCCATCTCAGTTATCAGACTGACTGTCATGGTATCACAGCAAGGTATCCTCTGTTCAAGCAGCCCTTCCTTTGTTTAGTCATGGCCCCAAAGCACAAGAGTAGCGATGCCGGCAATTCGGATATGCCAAAGAGAAGCCATAAAGTCCTTTTATTGTATTATTACTTATTGTTATTAATCTTTTACTGTGCCCAATTTATAATATGTATGTATAAAAAAACCATGTATACAAGAGGGGGCAAAAGAACGTCTACAGTGTGAGTAAGCAAAGTTCAGAGTCTATTCTTGTATTAGTATTTATTAATCATTATATTATTTTCCATACAAACAACTGCAAACCTACTTTGCCCACCCTGTACATAGGGTTCGGCACTGTATGAAGTTTCAGGCATCACTGAGAGTCTTATTCCCCATGGATAAGGGAGGACGACTATAAAAACCACGTGAAGCAAGGTCCCATAACCAGCCAGAGAAGCTTAGTGCTTTCACTCTTTGTTGATGTGGGTTTGGGTGGCCATTTGTTTCTCCTGCTGCTCATCATTTTTAACTACTTTTGGCCTTTCTGATTTATTTGTTTGTTCATTCAAATTGCTTTGTTAGTCAGTTGAAGAGGTTATTATAAACAGAATACATTTAGTTTCAGTTATAGGAAAGCATATGGTGAGTGTGACAAGGCAATAGTTATCTACAACCATGCAGTAATGAACTCAAGAGAAACGAATTAAATTGGGGTGCCCACCCACTTGATAACAGAAAATGTATTTATTATTTTACTCAACACCCTCCCATGTTCTCATTATACTGTCTAGTACTCTTCTTTCAGATTTCTCTAAGGTCTTATGTATCCTCTCTTGTTGGACGCCCCATAAGACAGCATAATATAGTAGTTAAGACAATGGACTTTAGCCCTGGCCAGTGTGGCTCAGTTGGTTGGAACACTGGCCTGCAGACCTAAAGGTCATGGGTTTGATTCCCAGGCAGGGCTCATATCCAGGTTGTGAGTTTGATCCCTGGTCAGGGCTTGTCAAGAAGTCAGCCGCCAATTGATGCCTCTCTCTCTCTCTCTCTCTCTCCCTCTCCCCGCCCCCCACCCGCCCTCATCCTTTCTCTCTAAAAGCAAAGAAACAAATGTCCTCGGGTGAGGATTAAAAAAAAAAGAGATGATGAACTCCACAATCAATTACTTCGTTTTGCCTTTAAGCTCCACTAAATATATGTGATTTGGGGAAAATTAATGTCTCTGGGTCTCAGTTTTCTTATCAGAAAAAAATGGGAGGGAAATAATAATGCCTACCTTCTAGTGTTATTTTGAATATTAAGTGAATTAATATCTGTAATGTGCTGGGAAATATGCCCACAGGTATTTGCTAGTGTCATGGCAGATATGTTGGTGAAAGGAAGAAACTTCCATAGTGGTTTTCTTAAACAATGTCCTATTCAATGATTTTCATTATCTTCAGAAACCTGTTGACATCTAATCCCCATCTCCAATGTTATCATCATGCTCCCATGCTTGGGATTCCCAAGCCCAATTGCTTGCCCAATATATATCCTTGAAATTACCATGAGCACTTCAGTCCCAACAAATTAACTCAAATTGGAATGTACTATGTTCCCTCTCATCTCAAGCCCTTTGCTCTACTCCAATTCTTCAAATGACTATCATTATTCTAGTCTCAGATCCTCAGGGAAGCCCCATCCTACCACCCTGATTGCACAGGTCTCCCTCTCCTACTCTCACTGCTGCAAATCATTCAGTGTCTCAGCATCCTGCTGTAGTTTCTTCATAGCCCTAATCACTATATCTGAGATGATCTTTTTCATTTATTTGTTTACGTATTGACTACATATCCCTTATACTAAAATAAAGCTCTATGAAACCAGGTGTCTTGTTTCGCTCACTGCTGCATCCTTGGAACTTAGAACAATATCTGTCACTTCATACAGGCCCAGTGTTTATTAAATGAAATATGTTTAGTAAATCCTTTGTTATGAATTTCATGACATTGCGTGGATTTCAGAAAATTTTGCACTCATATTTTCTTAAGAAATATTTTCATCAGTTATGTTTAAAATCAAAAGCCTTGGGCTTCCAGCCAAGATGGAGGCATAGGTAGATACACTTCACTTCCGCGCACAACTAAAAGAAGGATAACAACCAATTTAAAAACAGAAAACAGCCAGACCGACAGAAAAACCAACTGTGTGGAAGTCTGACAACCAAGGAGTTAAAGAAAGGTTCATCTAGACTGGTAGGAGGGGCAGAGACAGGCCGGGACAGTGAGGATGTGCGACAAGGTGGTGGCTGGCACACCGGGGTGGGCAAGGCAGCAACTGGCGGATGGGGATATCAAACATTCAAGTGCAGATAAGCTGGAAGGAACAACTAGGGAGAGAGACAGACTGCACAACCCAGGATTCCAGCGCAGGGAAATAAAGCCTCAAAATGTCTGGCTGTAAAGACCTGTGAGGGATGCAGTGGAGGGAGAAACTCCCAGCCTCACCGGAGAGTCTGTTGGAGGGGCCCACAGGATCCTAGAACATACACAAGCCCACCCACCTGGGAATCAGCACCTGAGAGGTCACAATCCACTTGTGGAAAGTGAGGGAAATGACTGAAAGCAGGGCAAGAGCCAAGTGAGAGACATTGTTCCCTCTCTGACCCCTCCCACACAGACAGCACCACAACGCAGCAATGTGGGTTGCCCTACCCTGGTAAATACCTAAGGCTTCACCCTTTACAACATAACAGGCACAACAAGACAAAGAAATATGGCCCAAATGAAAGAATAGATCAAAACTCCAGAAAAACAACTAAGTGATGAGGAGATAGCCAACCTATCAGATGCAGAGTTCAAAACACTGATAATCAGGATGCTCACAGAAATGACTGAGTACAGCTGCAAAATAAAAGAAGAAGTGAAGGCTATGAAAAGTGAAATAAAGCAAAACACACATGGAACCAACAGTGAAGGGAAGGAAACCAGGACTCAAATCAACTATCCGGAACAGGAGGAAGACATAAACATCCAACCAGAACAGAATGAAGAAACAAGAATTAAAAAAAATGAGAAGAGGCTTAGGAACCTCCAGGACAACCTTAAAAATTCCAACATCTGAATCACAGCAGTGCCAGAAGGAGAAGAGGAAGAGCAACAAATTGAAAACTTATTTGAAAAAATAATGAAGGAAAACTTCCCCAATCTGGCAAAGGAAATAGATATGCAAGCCCAGGAAGCTCAGAAAGTCCCAAAGAAGATGAATCCAAGGAGAAACACACCAAGACATATCATAATTAAATTACTCAAGATTAAAGAGGAGAGAATCTTAAAAGCAGCAGGAGAAAAGGAGACAGTTACCTACAAAGGAGTTTCCATAAGACTATCAGCTAATTTCTTAAAAGAAACCTTACAGGCAAGAAGAGGCTGGAAAGAAGTGTTCGAAGTCATGAAAAGCAAGGACCTACATCCAAGATTACTCTATCTAGCAAAGCTATCAGTTAGAATGGAAGGGCAGATAAAGTGCTTCCCAGATAAGGTCAAGTTAAAGGAGTTCATCCTCACCAAGCCCTTATTATATGAAATATTAAAGAGACTTATGTAAGAAAAAGAAGAAGATCAAAACTATGAACAGTAAAATGACAACAAGTTCACACCTATCAACAATTGAACCTAAAAAAACAAAAACAAAGTAAGGAAACAACTAGAACAGGAACAGAATCATAGAAATGGAGATCACATGGAGGGTTATCAGTGGGGAGGGGAGAGAGACAATGGGGGAAAAGGTACAGGGAATACGACGCATAAATGGTAGGCACATAGACGAGTATAGGAGAAGCCAGAGAACTTATATGTACGACCCATGGACATGAACTAAGGGGTGGGGGTGGGGAATGCTGGAGGGAAGGGGGGTCAGAAAAGAGGAGGATAAAGGGGAGAAAAAAATGGGACAACTGTAATAGCATAATCAATAACATATAGTTTAAAAAATAAATAAAATCTTAAAAAATAAAATCAAAAGCCTTGACACATGGTAGGATAATCTTCAGCTATCTGAAATATTTGGATATGTGGAAAGCTCCATTCCCTCTGAAACAGGAGATAAATAAACTCCATAGTTTACTTGTACACTTAATATAGAAGCTTCCACAAGTTTGACTTAACTGCATCTGGAAGATAGCAATCCCACTGTGTTTTTTGGTGCTTATGTCAAAATAAATGCCCATTAGTGTCCATAAATATAGATGTGAACAAACCAACTCCATCTCTGTGCCCTGGATTTAAGTTTTCATGCTGTGACCTTTGACCAACTTCACTGTCCTTACGAACATATCAAAGTTTTCTAGCTCCTGATTATCTGTGTTCCTTAAAGTGCAGCTATGAGTATTTTTGTTAGCAACAGCTGGTATGCCTGACATACAATATAAATACCAAACTGGTAATAGCTCAGGTATAAGCAATCATCTATCACAAGATCACCGGGAGGTATGGCCCCTGGCACTACCGCCTTCTCTGTCCCTTTGTCTTGTCAATCATTAGTACCTAAGTTCCACTATAAAAATAAAATAAGTACTGTAATGGTGGTCTGGTAGCAGAGAATAATCTGCACAGAATTGCTGGTTGTCTCTTCCGCTCCAACTCCATCGTCCAGTAAATTTACCCTGTAATAAATTCTGTTACATTCTATGGCGGTGCCTCCTTCATCTTTCAATATGAAGACATCATCTTGTTACAGCAACCCTATACCTTTTCCCCACTGTCCGACACAAGTGAATTTATTTTGACATAAATGTCTCCTGTCATTTAAGGAAATACTATTGTTTTCACTAATAACTATCTAAAATGTGTTCTAAAAAGTACAGCTGCTAGCCTAAGGACAAAGAATAAAAACAAGTCCAATTCATCCCTTAGCTAGTTTCTACAAATGAACAATTGATATGCTAATAGCTTCTAATGAAATTGGCAGTCACCCAACAGGTAACCAAATGACTCAGCTAACAGAAGAACATATTTGCTGATCCCTAATATGATGATCACTCTTTATATTAACCAGTTGACTATATTCACTTCAGTTGAACTCAACGAATATTTACTGAATTTCTACCTTGTGTTTCATGTCTAAGTTAAGTCCTGGACAGAACACAGTAAGAGACAGAACCTGCCCTCAGATCAGTTAATATCTGTGCAGGTTCCTGGCATACTGTAGATGTTTAGTGAAGCATAGAAGCTGCTCAGTAAAGGATACTGAATCCAGTAAAGCAGAAGACAACATTAGATAAGAACATTAGAGAGATATCTAGTGTGCTCTGTGGTTTGCAGCTAGGAAGAAAAGAAAGAACCTAGGATTTGGACTCACAGTGAGCCATCCTAGAATCCAATGCTGATGCTTCCTAACCGTGTGATCTTCTGCAGACTTCTTAACCCATAAGTCAATTTGATCCCATGTAAAATGGAGACAAAAAGTCTTCTGCCTTGAAGGACCTGCCATTGAAGCATTAAATATACTATCTGTAAAGCACTACACTTAGTGCAGGGCAGGGGCTTAACATGTGGCAGGAAAGAAGCAGCATGACAGGGAGCAGGACATGCTCTGAAAGAAGTTTATGGAAGGAGAGGGAGGTAAAGGCAGTCCAAGCAGAGGGGTAGTGTAAGCAGAGCCTGGAGGAGAAACAGGCAGGCGGTATCTATACGGCAGACAGTCAATCACTCTGTTGGTCACATTAGAAGGGCTGAAGAAACAAGAAAAGAGAATAAAATGTAAGACATGAGCATGGGCTTAGGGCTTCGAACTCCAGGCCCAGAAATTTATAAAGCTGGGAGGGATTAAAAACTCAGGAAAAGCATAGACCTGGAAGGGACCCGAGGGCTGAGCTAGTATGATGGCCTCATTTTTAAAGATGAGGAAACTGGGACTCAAAATGCACAGGAAACATGCTCGGGATTTCAGGAAGATTGGTACCAGGGTCCAGACAGGAATTCAAGTCTCCTTGCTGTTAACCAGCACTTGTCCCCCAATGCCACAAAAGAATAGTGTGTGCATACCAAAATAAGGCATGGCATACACATACACACATGCATCACGCTTGTGTAGAAACATCCACCAGCAGATATACTGTGGCACAGAGAGCGATTTTTCTGGGGCAGAGAAGCAGACAGCCCCTGAGAGCTGCCCCATCCTTTCCCTCTCTCCAGAACTGGCACGACCTCTCCCTCTCCTGGTTCCTTACTCAATTCTCAGGCCTACTGAACCCCACCCTCACCCCCATTGCCTGTCAATCTTATAATCGTTCCTCAAAGTTAAATAGTACTATAAAGAAGCAAAGAGACAAATTCAGACAGAGGCACTTCCTACAGGACAGTTGTGAACAGCTCAACAAATCAATGTCATGAAAAATAAAAAGGAGGTTCTGCTCTAGAGTGAATGAGAGAAAGAGACATAACAACCTAAAGTCACGTGATCCTTGTTTGGCCCTTGACTTAAAAAAAACAAAAGGTAGCTGTAAAAGACAGTTGTGGGAAGAGGAATGCAAATAAGGACCAGATATTAGATGAGACCAAGGAATACTGTTAATGTGTGATGAGACATCAGTGTGGTAGCTGTGATGCCTACCGAAGTATGTGGGAGTGAAATTATGAGATCTCTGAGATTTGCTTTAAAGTACTTCAGGCAGTAGTGAGGGCAGATGAAGAAGCAGGCGGGGTAAATGTTTGATGACTGTTGAATCTAGGTAATGGGCATATGGGCATTCATGGTGTTTTTCTACTTTTGAGTATGTTTTAACTTTTCTTGATAAAAAAGTGGGGTTTTATTTCTCCCCAAAACAAAACCCATCAAGAAACAAAAAACCTTTAACTATACTCTGCCCTTCAAAACTGTTCCACTCTGACATTCCATTCACTGACATTCTGGTTCAGCTAACTGCACTTAACCTTCGGGGTCCCTCCTAGGCCCTCGTCTCTTCTCACTCTCCTTCGTCTCTCTGGTTCTCCTCATCTGCACCCATGTCTTCAGTGACTATCTGGACATGCACCCTCAGCCCCAGCCCCAAGCTGAGCTGAGATGCAGTTGGCATTTCTAAGTACCTACTATACACCTCTATACAACGCACATTCCTGTGTGCCTATTCACCCAGCGGGAACAGCCGGCACTCATCTCCAGCAGTCACCCCTCCTTATCGCATGTCTTAGGAAGGGTGCCGCCACCACCTTCCTAGAAGAGAAATTACCTGCTGCCATCAATTCCACTCTGCCCCTTTTGCCCGGTAAAGTATCCCAGTGCGCTTCTAACGGATGACACATTTTACTGACTCTATTTCAGAGAGTATCTTGAACGCATCCCTGTCTGTATCCTGCTGCCCGAGACTCTGCTCAGGAATCCTCTAAGTGTCCACTTCTCTCAACAGCTATCCCCAAGCCAGGCCACCTTCTGCTCTGCTACCCCAACCCCACTGTACTTCCTGAAGTCAGCCCTGGCCTTGCCAAAGCTACATACAGACCTCCCAAAACTGCCTGGCTCTTCAGAGCCAAACATGTCTGCATTTAGATTCCTATGAATCTAAGAGCAGTAATTAAGTATAATAAAAATACTGAATATTTAACCTGTTCCTGGGCATGTTCCTATGTACTCCATTTAAATTATTTTATTTAACCCTTACCACATTTTTAAAAAACAGCTATTATTACCCACTCTACAGATAAGGAACCTGAGGCACAGACAGATTACAGTACTGCTCAGAGTCACATAGTCTGTAAATGGCAAGGCATGGGTTGTAAACCCGGATAGTCTAGCTCCAAAGCACGTGCTTCCACAGGCTAAGCCAGCTGGCCCTTGGCTTCGGGCTGACCTCTCTAAGACTCGGTTTCTTCATCTGTAAAACAGGACTGGCAAAGGCGGCCTCAGAAGGTTATCAGGATTCAATGAAGGAAGAACTCAGAACACATTAGCTACTACGATTAGTGGTACTATTTCTAGTTTTTTGAGTAGGGATTTGGAGATGATCTCATTTCATTGTGAGATTCAGTTTCCCTGATATGTTTTAGGGCTTCAGGGAGGAGCTGTGTCTTTTCACTGAGTTGGCCTGAATGTGGTGGGCTCCCCATGTTAACAGAACCACATCCAAACAGTCACTTTTTACTGTGCAGCCATTCACTGCTCAGCATTGACTGAGCATCCTCCAGTGCTGAGAACTAGGTAAACTGGATAAGATCCCTGATCTTTGTTGTTGTGGTTGCTTTTAAAGATTTTTATTTATTTATTTTTAGAGAGAAGGGAAGGGAGGGAGAAAGAGAGGGAGAGAAACATCAATGTGTGGTTGCCTCTCATGCTCCCCCTACTGGGGACCTGGCCTGCAACCCAGGCATGTGCCCTGACTGGGAATTGAACCAGCGACCCTTTGCTTCACAGGCCCACACTCAATCCACTGAGCTACACCAGCCAGGGCAGATCTCTGATCTTTGATGGTCAGTCTGTGTGTAAGGTATGCATACACACATACACAAAATTATATTACTGCAATTACAGTAAATGCTAAATCATAGGATGGCACAAAGAGAAAAGAATGCTGAGAATGTAGTGATAGCTCTGGTTGGGGAGGGGAGTTGGGAATCACTGATATGCACAAACCCACCGTGAGCATTTAGCAACTATGAATTTATGATGCATCGGCTATACTGTTTCTCTTCAATCACATCCTCCTTACAAAATTAGTGGATTTTTGATAAGACCTCAGCTAAACATCAAAGTTTAGTCCCTTTCTGTGCTCAAGGTTATTAGAAAATCTTAATGAAAAATCTCAAAGGTTCCATTTATTGTAAGTGAACTTGCAGCTCAAAGAACAGAAAGAGAAAATGTATTTCAATTATTTTTTAAAAAGCTTAGATTATTCAGTAATTCTAAACCAGATATTATTTTCCTTTTTATATAAAAATACTCATACAAAAATATACCTATGGCTTTCTGCATATGAAATAAATATAATTTAATATTAAAGATTTCCTTCTACTATCTCTCTTTATTTAGAAAGTGTGCCAGAGATGTTCTTGTCAATGCGACTTAGAAAAGACCAGTCCACAGCTAACAGAGCTGTCTAGAGAAACAAAACGTTGTTCTCCCTTTACTGCCGTTCAAATGGCCCAGATTCCCTTGCTGACTTGACTGCTGCTAGCCCATCAGCCACGGGCACGGTGGAGCTGGCAGGACTAGAAAGAGCCGCCCAGGGAATCACAGGGCCTGTTTGTGGAACCCTTTGGGAGTGTCACCCAAACGTGGGTATCAGAGAACCTGTTTCCAGCGGAGGCGTGGGGTGGCAGAGCAGCATGCCAGCCCTGGTCTCTCCTGTGTGCGCTGAGATCCCAAACACCACCAGTGAAAAACGTCTCCAACTCTGTAACGAGGAAGACCAGGGGAACTGAAATTTAGTTCAGGCGTTTAAGATTAAATAGCCTGGTGTGTGGAGGATTATACAGCACCCAGAAGCTAGAGTACCAAGACACAATATCCATTATGTCTACAATGACTTCAACAAACACACAGTCTGACTTCTGTCTATAATCAAAATGGTGCCACACAATAGAAGTATTTTTTTTTCTTAACCACACATCCAAATCCATGTAACCATTTTTTTTCCTTTTTCTTATTTAAATTTTTTTTCTTTAGTGCTATCTTTGTTCAAGTTACCCAATTGGTCCACCACTAACTATAGACCAAATGGCCCACAGCTGTAGGATTCATCTCTCCCCCAAACTCCCCCACCATCCTTCTTTGCTTTTGTAGTTGCTGTTTTGACTGCAAAAAGGACTCTATTTTCCCCTCTGTGTTTGAAGCAGCATGATAGAACTATCTGCTATTGATTGTCTTATCTATTCTTAAACCTCACAGAGGCAGCAGCAACTACAGCAGCTTGCAGGTGTGTTTGTGCATGGGGTGGGGGCTGGGGTCTCCTGCAGAGAAGCACAGACCACAGAAGCTTCCCATTAGTCAGGGAGACTGCAGAGGGATGGAGGACCACGGGAGAATGTAATGACTTCACGGCCCCGTGGGGTGGGGAGACCCTCCTGAGTGCTTCCACTGGTCTGCAGAGGGCCCTTTACAATTGTCTTTCTGCTCCAATCCAACTGCTTATTTGCTTTTAAGTAAAAGGATGTGAAATGAGCTCTTCAGTTAGAATGGAATGACTTCCGAGGACCCGATTGTGTTGGTAGATACTGCCTCAGCCTGCCTCACTTCCATAAAAGGCTGCTCTTAATGTTCCTACCTTCTAGAGAAAAGAGATTGGGCTTTTTAAACTTTCAAAGGGAAGCCTTCCAAAGGCTTAAGAATAGAGTCTCTATCCAGCTGTGCTCCATAAGACCATAAATCTGCAGACCCTTCAAAACAAAGCTGTATTACAGTTATGGGCTGGGGGAAGGAGGAAGACCAGGACGTAAACTACATTCAAGAATAAAATGAGAAAAAATTTCTCCCGTTTCACTTGGTGCAATGAAATAGCTAAGGGTCTCTGAAGCCCGCTTGACCGTTTTTCCATTTTTCTTTGAAACAAGCTTCCCCAAAGTGGGGTTCTCTGTGCTAAACCAGATGCCAGAAAAGAGAGGCCATGTGGGCAGCATGTGACCTGTCTTCCATCAAATGCCCTGCTCCATCTGGGAGTTAAGGCACTCTCCGGGAACACCAATTAACAGTGTTCTATGTTATGGATGGGACAGAAAGCTGTCTAAAAAAGAGCACTGGAGTGAACCAGGTACTTTCCAAGTATTTCATGGTCTTTATTCATTTGTATTGTCACTCAATAACTAGCCAGGCCCCACAGGCTCAGAAATTTAAAATGAGAAAATATTTAATTTAATTGAGAAAATTTTATCCATACAGGCATTTTCTGCAAAGGAAGATTGCTGTGCTTTGGTTTTAGCATTTAGTATTTTAGCATTGCAAGGTTTAGTATTATAGCACTGAACATTTTAGCACCAGCATTTTGCGAACACCTAGTCTGAGGACCACTGCTGGGAAAGTGCAGTCGGGGGCCCAGCCAGTCCCTGCCGCTGAACGAAGAGGGGACTCTCCAGTGGCAGCCACAAGAGATGTTACATAACCTCACTCTGTCCTTCCAGTAGCAAGCAGAACCACCTGTTTGTCTACTGGATGATTTCACTCACATGTGGAGTCTAAAAAAACAAAACAGGACAAAACAGAAACATAGCCATGGATACAGAGAACAAACTGCTGGTTGCCAGAGGGGAGGGGAGGGGAGATGGATGAAATAGGTGAAGGGGAATAAGGTCCAAGCTCCAGTTATTTAAAAAAATCTCGAGGATATAATGTATAGCAGATGAAAAATAGTCAATAGTCTCACAATAACTCTGTGTGCTGACAGATGGTTGCTAGACTTATTGTAGTGATCGCACTGTAAGGAATATAGATATCACATCACCACGTTCTACACCTGAAACTAAGATAATACTGTATGTCAACTATATTGCAATAAAAAATTAAAAATCTAAAAAGAAAATCAGACAAAAGCATTTTTCCACCAAGACCATACTATTTTGATTTCATACTCCTAAACTATAAGTAGGCAGGGTAGGAGGAAAATGGTCAGACTTTCCTGACCTCCAAATTCTCCAACAGGTAATAAATTATCTTTAGAATTTAAAGACCATAAACAGACTTTTATATAAGTGCGATTTTATTGAGGACTCACTCAGTTCTGCCCGGATATGAATTCTGATTCGACTACTAGATAGCAGTGTGCCACTGGGCAAATCACTTCAACCTCCCCACGCCTTAGTTTCCCCACTCATAAAGTAAAATCTTAATAATAAAAGTGCCCGCTGCAGAGTACCGCCATTGTTTCTTTCCCTTTCAATCTTCACACTCCATGGTGTACTACAAAGGAGGAGGACCCGTGGCCAGAGAGTCTAGTGCGAACTCTCATCCCATCTTTGTAACTGTTAGTCAGGCAAACCACCTAAACTTCTAACATTTTAGTTTGCTTACCCATTAAATGGGGGGAATAAAACATATTATATGGGATTCAAGATTTTAATAAGATATTGCATGAGAGTCCTAAAGAACCAGCAGCACTAATTATTCATGTTACTTTACTTCCATGATGAGTCGTGACTTATTTACTGTCCTCTGTACCAACCCTAGACACAATTTTCTTGTTAAGTAGCTATCCCCCGTAACCTCTGATACAGTTCTGCCCTCTCACCTACTTTCTTCATCTTGGCATTTTGACACTGGCCTGTGATCCTCTCATGCATGTCTAATTTCCAGTTTATCGTAGGCTGCTATTCCTGAGGGTGCAACTACAGCAACGAGCTATGTTCTGGCGCTGGAACCTTGAGTGACCTACAAAAGCATGAATCCCATAGAACATCTGCAGCACACCATCCCAAAATCAGCCTCCTGGGCCACAGATATGCCTGGCACAAACAAACAAACAAACAAACAAACCCTGAAATGGGAGCAGTGTGCCCCACTGAGCAATGGGGTATGATAAAAATGTTCAAGGGAAACAGCTTTCTTTTACCAACTGTTTGATCTGGGGCAGTTCTTTAACCTTCTTGAGCTATAAGCAGGTAGCTTCTGTCTTAAAATAGACTGATTCTACATAGTGTTTGTATGTGGGGTGGGATCCATTATATAAATTGGATCTTCTAGGAAATCAAACTTGTGACAACTACCCACACATACTCCATATCTCTCTTACTCTGTTCTGTGCTTTGTTTTCCCATAGTTACTATCCTTTTCTAACTTCCTATATAATTTCCTAATTTATTGTTTATTGTCTATTGTCGACTTCAACCTCCACTAGAATGTGGGCCTGAGAGAAGAAATTGCTTGTCTGCTGATGCATCCCAAGTGCCTAACACAATACCTGACTCACAGTAGGTGCTTAATGAGCATTTGTTGAATGAATGAATGCATGAATGAACGAAACACAGTCAAGAAGGAACATGAGCCAAAATATGTCTAGATGTGCTAGCTTTTTGGGAGTCATGTTTTAGGTATAATTTAAGTTTCTATAAAAGTTCTCATCATTTCTTCCCATTTAAATTCAAAGCAATTTTAATCTTCCTTTTTCTACTTTCCCTCTAGTGTACTGCAGCTACAGAGTTTATTTAGGCTTTGTGGACATAATTCACAAATAAAACATGCAGACTCTCCCCAGTATTCAACATTGCAGCAACTGAACACTGCATTTGTATTAGAAAGAAGAGCGGGGGAAACAGCTCAACACTTCAGCACCAATCATTACTTCCTTGGTCTTTATGTCCAAAGTCGGGACAGAGAGGCAAGTAGCTCAGTATTTCTCAGCATACCACTATCTTGAACCATAATTGCTTATGTAATAAATTTAATTCTAATTAATAGCTTTTATGCACTGATATAAAAAAGTAACCCAAGTGAACTCTATTTTTTCAATTTTCAAGAGTTCACTCATTGCATTCGCTACAAATTATGTTGCAGAAAGTAAAATAATGTGATATGTAGTTCTAAATCTTTTTTCACAAACTATGCTGTCTTGTTTTATTGTTCAGTGATGCAAAACTTCTCCTTTATAGAAGATGTATTAGTCTTGATCCCATTAACATGGGTCAGCAATATTCTAAGTAACAATCCATGCAACGCAAAGTCACCATGAATGTCAACTAAAACATACAACCAACAATATTTTTTTCCAATCAGAGCCTTTGAATTTTTCAGCTATAATGTAATATCAATGAGGTCAGAGAGAACAGTTAAAAATTATTTTCTCATAACTACTTGCTGAGATTATGAAACAAACAAACAATTGGAAATACCACAATTTATAGATAGCTAGAAACCCTCCACTGAATGCACACAAACCCCCACAAATTTGGAAGATGTTCTTTGTAATAATCTGATGTATCTATTTTTTTCACTCTGTATATTATTAAGTTGGATATACTGAAAAATCCATTTCTTTCTCCTGTACTATAATAAAGCCTTAGAGACAAGAACTCTACAAGTGGGGAAAAATGCATCAGAATCCTTGGTTATGCTTTTACTTTGTTCAATTAATTAAAACAGGAAGCAGTAATATCCTCCTTTGGAAAATATACTTTCTTCATTTTATGATTATCATTATTATATAGCTCTATCGCCCCACTTTCTGACACGCCTCCTCCATTGCTTGTTTGTTTGTTTTTTATACATTCTGTTTTCTTTCCCCAAACTTTTCCATCAGGCTTTTTCTGCAGCCTGTTGAATTCTATGCCACTCCAAAGTCGTCAGAACAGAGAGGCAAGTGGCTCAGTATTTCTCAGCGTATCACTACTTTGAGCCATTATTGCTTATTTAGTAAATGTAATCCTAATTAATAGCTTTTATGCACTGATTAAAAAAGAAACCCAAGTCAACTCTATTTTTTTCAATTTTCAAGGGAAAAGCCTAAAAAGTCTTCTGTGTTTTTAAGGCAAGTGTGGGGTTTAATGAAATGCATGGATATTGGGACATTCTGATTTCTCCACTGCTTTGCTAATTTTACATTTTTAATACATTTTGGTCCCAATTATAGCTGTGTTATCCAAAGCAAAAAAAAAAAAAAATCCTCCAACTGCTCCAAAAATGATAAAATTCAATTGATTAGCTCTCATTCTCCCTCTAATTCCCATCTTCTAATCTGCTTTCCATTGACTGAGGAATAAATATCATTCCCTTGAGATTTATTAGTTTTATGCTATGATTTAAAGTTAAAGACAGAATTTCAATATGCCGAATTCTTATGTTTAAAGCTTGTGCTTCCCGCCTCATGCCTATCTGTTAGTTTCTGATGGAGCAACATCAAAAAAACAAACCCAAGACTGACACTAGACTCTGATTCTTCAGTATATAGTGCCCCCCTAGAACAATTTGTTTTGCTAAAACGATCGGTCACCACATGGGAACAAAGTTATCACTTGTTAATGTAATTTAAGTTTCCTTTTCAAACGCGGTAGATGGTGATGGTGAGGACACCGGAAAGCAGACCGGATGGAAGTACCACCTGGCTGGCCACAGTCATGCTGAGGATACACTGTGCTGCCAGCAGTTAAGAATAGGCCATGCTCTTTGACCTCCATTCTACCACAAGTCAATGGCAGGTAGAGAGACAAAGCTTCTTAAAGCAGGAGTAAATCTGCTTTCTGTTAAGAGGCCAAAAGAGCATATGCATACATTTTTAGACAAATCCATTCTATGATGCTAACAAAGCAAACTATGCCATGAAGCCCTGCAAGTGATCAGGAAGAACGAATAGAGTTATTCATGCCTCATACTCATTCTTCCGAATTGTCAAGGTCAATGCCTCCTATGAGTGGGGAGTTTTGCACTCTCAAGTTAGCTTCATCCTCTTAGGCAGGACGCTGCCACAGTCATTAATACGTGGATAACTTTATAAAGGGACTGACAAAAATGGGATTGAACAACAAACCGCTAAGATCTGTAATGACTATGAATCAGAGGAGACAGAATTATGGAGGCTGAAGTTCACTTTAATCTAAAAAAGCAAAAACCAAAGTCAGCGCAGATCGTCTGTGGAGTGTACTTCAGGCTCCTCGGCCTTTTAGTCTTTTCTTTTGTGAGCTCAGAACATGGTGACGTCAAGAGAGAAAGAGCAGGAAGCAGGAGCTCCACTCATGACTGGCCCCGCTCCAGCTGAAAAGGATCCCAAAAACGATTCTCTCTGCTTTTCATATGCACCACCGGTGATGCACTTAGTTGATCCACTTGAGAAAAACAACCACTTCAAGAAAGAACGACGGAAATACAACTATATGCTTTCTTTCTGGTTAAAATTTGTATTTGTCTAAGTCTTAGAAAAATAGATTTTAAGGTCTCAGTCAAAAACTATGTCTGTGGGCTTTGGCTAATCTGCAAATTTGCTAAATTTTAACTATTTAGACACCTATATTATTGCAAAGTGGACTTAAGTACAGTGTACTTGTATTTACCCATGAAAACTGAAGGGAAGCTATTTAGATACTCTAACAGAAAACCTTACCATAATTTTTCTTCATTGCATTGGGATTATGACTTAACAGTCTGAGAATTTGACACCCCCAACCTTATTTTCTAAGCTACTGAATGAAGACTCTGCTCAAAGAAGCTGGAAATTAGTTTAGCTTTCCAAATCTACTACTCCGTTCACACCTCTTCCCAACTTTCCAAGGTAGAAAAAGCCCCTTTCACCTTAAACTGATGCAAAGTATCAGCCTGAACCAAAAGCTTGGCTCACATTTTCTGAAGGGAAAGTGATAAGATGTGCCCCAGTGATGAAGTGGTAACACTATCTTCCTTGAAGATGTCAGAAGCAGGACAGATTCCTGAGAATCTGAACTACAATTCATTTTAAATAGAAATAATTGTTTAATCTTAAGAACCGGATTACTCTGTCCTTCCCAGTTTGTCACCTGATCAATGAAATGTAAATTCAAGAATAAGGATCAATTATAAGCACAGTAAGTGTTACCCGACATTAGCAGGAAGTCAGAGGAAACTTTGAGAGAATTCATCACAAAATATGCATCAAAAAGGCCTCTTTTGACAAGACCAGTATCTGGTGAGCTTAGACTGCCAGGGCCAAGAGCCCAGCACTTCCTGCTCCGTCTCATTCGTGGCAATAGCCATGCACCCCCCTCAACTTCTCTTCCGGGTCAACCTCTTCTCCGGCTTTCCACAGCCCCACTACCAGCAGAACAGGTTTTCTCACTGGTAAGTGTCAGTGCAACGAGAGGTTTTTTATATGAAACCTGGTGTTAGGGATAGCTTTTTCTATTTCCATCTATTATCATTTAACAAGACATACCATTACTCCTATCACTAAAATGTAATGCGGCTTATAGAACTTAGATAGAATTTGTTACACTGTGAGAGAACAGCTTTCCCACCTTTTAGAAGGGACAAAATTGGGGGGACCGGCATAACCTCAAATTACCTATTATCTATACGGTATTTGTGAACTGGGTAAAATAAACCTATCCCAGCTCTATTCAACAACCCAAAAGGTATCCATTCAATACATTTCTGCTAAGAACCATAGAGTGTTATGCCAAGCACTGCAGGATAGCAAAAATGAGTAAGCCAAGGTCTCTTCTCCAAGGGTTCTCACGGCCAAGCCGGAGACCATGCAAGGAAACACATAAGCTAAAGCGATGCGGCCTGTGATCAACGCTACAGGACAGCTACAACGCCCTCTGGGAGTTCGGCAGGAGAAGCTGTTTCCTGCTGGGTGAAGGGAGGTGATTTAGAAAAGGCTTACCCCAGATTCCCAATTCACCTCGTTACACACAATGCTCTTCAGAAGAGGAGAAAGGAAAAATGGAGGGAAATCTTAAGAATAAGTGTAAAGAACAATAATGTCCACGTCCAGTACATTCAAGATGATGGCATCGGGTAATTGTGATAATTGCAGAACTGGAGGCAAAGTGAAGGAAGGTAACAAACACATTCCAGTCAGAACTCCCTGGCATTTGGGGATGGTCACTAACAGAACAGTGGGCTTCGGCTAACAGGAGACCACTGAGCTGCCATAGATTTTACCTGTTTACAGATAGCTCAAGACATCTGCATCAGTCAAGACAAATCTTGGTCGATTTACACTTTCAATAATCTTTATGGATGGAAATTCTATAGTTTCCCTTGGTAGTTGGCCTTACATATTTAATCACTCTGATACCCAGAATCCTGTTGGCTGAACAGGACTCTCAGTACAAACATCTGTGCAGACGCCGTCCGGAGTTCCAGGTTGACTCAGTCAGTGAGACCGTTATCGATAGCAACAGCAGGCTTACTGAGTGATAACTGTGCGCTGTGACTCTTCCTACTGGTTTGCATGGATTAATTTACTGCACTCTCTCAAGGACACTATCAGGCAGTTACCTCATGTTCTTCTGTCACCTCATGTGAGGTGAGCTGACAGAAGTTACATAGCTGGTAGGTTCTACAGCCCGAGCTCTTAACCACTAGGCTGGGCTGCCTGTAAGAGCATTAAGACAACCCCCATGACATCAAGGGAACTGCATCACAAGGTACGCAGCCCAACCAAGAAGCACAAAGGAGGCAGGAGACCCAGTTCTCTACTACTGCATTTGATGGTATTACATTTAAGGACCCATCAATTTTATGATACACTATGATTATGAGGATGATGATGATGATGATGATGATGCCACTAAGAAAGAAAAATCCTTGGCAATCAAACCAGGACAGAGTAGTCAAAAGCCATTATAACACAATCCTGATTTCAGAGATGCTGAAATGTGGGGGGAAATGTGCATTTTAGAATCTTTAAGTTACTGTTACAGTATTAACTTCAATGAACAAATCACTTAACCTGGGGCTCATTTTCCACATCTGTAAAATAGGAGGCTGATGATTACTAAGGTCCTTTCCCACTTGACAACTCCGGGTACCACGTACATGAAGAACAGGGCTGGCAGGAGGTGCCCAGGGCCCGAAGTTTAAGGAGGTGCTCGCCGTCAGGGTGGTGCGTGTCCAGAGTGGACACCTGCCAGTGAGCACCTCCGGAAATCATGCGCCCTTGTAGCTCTGGCTTGCCTCACGCTCACAGGACACTGCGGAAAAAGGGATATGGGGGTCACGAAATTTGTCTGTTGGGTCTTCACTTAAGGGCAACTTTTTCCAGTTACTTTCATTGTCCTTGTAGAGGTGTATTTCTTTCCCTGGGAACACTTCTTTGCATCTCTACCCCATCTCTAGCTTTCTTCCTTCCTATTAAGACGCCTGAGATCCATTGCACCGACCTCAAGAAACAGATGTAGATGGGGCCCTTGGTGCTCCGACCACCCTGACCACACCGCCTGGAAGCATCTTAGGAAGGACGGCGGCGTGCCCGCCCTGGACTCGTGGAATCGGCACTGGACAGACTCATACGCTCAATAAGTTTGAGAAGCACAGGGCTAGGCAAAACCAAGCCAAATACACAGAAGAGCAACTCCAGTGACAATAACTACTACATGTTAAGCATCTAATATGTGTCGAGTGCTTTCCACACAGCATTTCCCTTACATGCAACACTGTAGACAAGTAAATGATGATTCATTTAACTTCAATGACCCACTGGCAGTTCTTCTGGAAGTGTGGCAAACCAATGACTTCAGGCCAATGAGGCAGCCTTTATAAACGTCCTTCTGTAAGGAGTGTCATGTTCACCTCCCATTCATTCCCTTCAACTGAAAAGACTAATGTCCGGGACTTTCAATTTGCACAGCCTCATACTGACCGTGTTAGGAAATTCTCTGAAATGCAGTCTCTTTATCATTAACTATTTATGATATGGTATGTTATAAAAATGAAATTATATAAAGGATGTAAAGTGCTTAGCAGTATATGACATGTAAGAAAAGCTCAACAAATAAAACAGACTACACCACATGGCCAGTAGCAAAGGCTGGTTAAGTACAAGTTCGAGTCATCAACCTAACTATTTGCCCCAGGCTTCGTTTTCTCAAGAAAAAAAATACACTCACTGTTTTGGGATTATCCTTCCATCTACACGGCTTCTTGGTGTAGATGGAAGGATACAGGCAAAGATATCATTGACTCTTTGAAAAACCTCTCTTCTGAACAAAGACATCTGATGTAACATTGATTGTGACTGAAAAATCAAGCAGCAGAAAACGTCCTCCTTACATGACCACAGATAATTTGCCAGCACAAAAGGCACCTTGCTCACTTATTGAACTCCAGGGAGGTAGAGTGTTGCTTTTGACAGAGTTGTTAAGCAAATAAGGAGGCTCATGGTTGCTGAATAAATTAAGCTATTCTTACTTGACCTTGCCAAGCCAGCTCTGAGTGACCAGCATGATCCCGCATTGTCTCGTGTTCATTTGTATGATGCGTCAGGCACGCTCACCATGTCCAGACCCTTCTTGCCTTTGTTGCTTTTATAAAAGGTTTCAGTGAATTGCTTATTAAAACTGCTGTATATAAAACTACTCCTTTGACAGATTTCTTTGGCTCGGCTCCAGCTCAATTAGCAGACTACTTCCAGCTGATGAAAAGTAACAGTCAATATCAGATTATAGTTAACAACTATTCACAAGATTAATCAAATTAGATTTTGGTATCTATGGTAACACAAAAAAATTTCCACTAAGCCTATTGTTTTACAATAAGACTACCATGGCTTTATATTAAATTATTGTTTAAAATATTTTCTCCAAATTAAATCTGCATCTCAGGAGATACAGATTCAAGTCTATGGGTATATAAAAAAATGTATAACCAAGGCTTTTCCCATTTAAATACTAAACAGCCTTATGGGTATATGGGCATGACTTTGGTCTGTCTTCTCTTTCAACTACTCCTTCTCGGTGATCAGTCATGACTGACCCTTGTCGTGCTGAAGACCAAGCCTATCATCCAGGAATGAAATAAGCACGTGGGTGACAGAAAACAAGAAAAGACAATAGCAACTTTTGATGTGCTTATAATCTAAAAAGGCTATTGAGCATACAAATTAAAAGACAATACAGCAGAGTTCTATTCATGTGCACATGGAGTAAAAACACATATACATGTACATGACATACAAATCACGTGCAAACTGAGTATAACTGCAAGAAGGCAGAGTAAAGCCTCTCTTAGAGTTTATCATATTTAGTTCACTAAAGATAAAACAAGCAAGAAACCTCTTAGAAGATATTTTCTTTTGTTAAAAAAGGGTTTTGGAGCCATGTGCGTGCACCTCCATGGGGGTGCACCTCCTGGCAGACCCCGAGCAGCATTCTTTGAAAGCGGCACCTCTTTGCCCACCACACTGCAGAGGCCCCAGCAAGACTAACTGCTACCGTCTACGGTGTGAGTCCCACTCCTGGACCTGCACGTACAGGTGGCCTCTCCAGTCTTCACACTTACTGGGGACTGAGACCTGGGCGAGGGAAGTTGGAGGCTATCTTGGGCCTCTTTTCCCCACAGACAGCCCCCCACCCACCCTGCCATCTCTCCATAAATCTAGAATTGGTAACACTAGAGACAGGCTAGCAAACACTCTGGCTAAGCAGTCACGCCATTGGGAACACCGTGACCTTCTCTCCTCTTCCAGGCACCCCCAATCTTTGCCAGGGGTACTCCTAACCCCTGATTGGCTTCTGGAAAAGAAATCACTACCTTTTAGTGTTGGGATAATTAAATGAAATAGCATATATGAAAGTAATTTGTAAAATGTAAAAGCTAAACAAATGTAAGAAATTATAATTGCAAGAGAGTAACTGATTTCGGAAAAAAACACATGTATAGTGCTTATCTTCGCTCAAGTGCTAATCATATTGTTCTGGATCCGAGCAACGTGCCAAAACAAAGTAAAACTAGCACAGCAGAAGCCACTGTGCTCGGCTCCCTTAATGACACACGTTCACCCTGGCAACTAAATGCACAATGACTTGGCACTTAGGGACCCTTCAAGCGCCCAGAAAACAAAGCCAGCACTCACACAACTCTGCTTAGGGGTCTATCTATATGATCCAATGTTTTGGCAATTTAGTCACAACCATGTCTCTTCCACTCATCACTATAAAAATACTGTTACAGGATCTAGAGCTTTAGAAATTATATCAGTTACAGCCTCCATTCAAACAATTAACTTAATAATCCATGATTACCAATTAGATGCTCAATTGGACAGATGCTTGCTCTTATATACAAAAGCAATGCTGCATATGAATACCACCCACACCAAACTTGATTGACAGGTCTTTTTTTTTTGAGTTAAGAAAAACAGGGGTTAAAAAAAGAAAGTCTTTTCAAAGCACTTAGTAATTTGTAATTTTCAGGGTTCTATCTGTCTGATTTGACAACCCATATGTGATTTATATGGAATACTATTTTTGTATTTTTACTTTGCAAACCTAAATTTGTATCAGGAAACAGTTTTTCTTCAAGGACATTTCAGGCTTTGGGAAAGCATATATGCTTACTTGAAGGACCTATTTCAAATTATCAGGTAAAGCACATTTCTGGAGTGGGCACTTGAAAATCACACCGTATATTACTAACTCAATAGGGTACATCATCTGCTGCCAGCCTTCCTTTTCATTATTACATAAATGGATGATAGAAAAAAATGATAACCTGTAATTCTACACGCCTATTCAACCCGAAATCTATTCCAGAAACAGAATCAGATCTCTGAGACTGTTCTCTGTAGAATTTTGGAATCTGAGTCTCTGGTGTTACCCTTAAAAACATTGTACCTAAATTATAAATATAATGCAATCTTTCAAGACTTTAAGCCTTTAAAAGATACCCTTGTGCATAAAGTCTCCTAAAGAATGAAGACTATTCCTGCAGAAGAAAAAGTAATCTGAAGCAAGAGTTCATCTTTCTAATATGTCAACCTTAAAACGGTTTTGTTACAATGCAGCGGCCGTGTCTCCCCATGTGGGAAGGCAGCCGGAAGTGCAGTCAAGCCAGTGCCGCAGCCACCGTGAAATAGACTGGTGAACCGGCTGGTGTGGTTGACGGCGATGGAGTGTTATGGCCTGACATTCTTCAACCCAAGCTTGTTCAATTTTAAACAATTTTAACTGATTTGACTGTAAAACATAATCATATTCTGAAAAATATATCACAAAACTATAGAGTTCCATGGCTTACCTTAATTTTCCCATTAATTGGATAAAGAATAAATAAAAAAAACTTGGCAGAGTCTTTAAAATTTATTATTGATTTGTCTAATCCATTCATTTGGGGTCAGCATCTGTGTGTGGGACACAAGAAATAGACACGCAGTTCCCTTGGGAGGGAAAATCAGGAGGCTTATGGAAGTGAAGCCAGAAACCCAGGCACAGAAGGAACCGGTGGCAGCGAAGCGAGGACCAGCGGCCCGGGTTTGGTCGCGGGGTCTGATGCCTTTCTCTGCCACTGACCAGTTGACTGACTTTAGGCAAGTCATTTAGCCTCTGTTGCCTCAGTCGCCATAGCTATTATACCAGGGACAATCAAATAATACATGTAAAATGCTGAACACATAACATGAGGGTATTAACGCACAAATGTTACGTAGGCATATTTTTCACGGACGTTTGAGAATCAGCCACTCAAAATCACAGCCTCATGCAACCTGGAACGTGGCTGGGGTCAGAGGCCGGTCTGTCTCAGAGGCCACGGGCCACACTCTCTCACAGTTCCTCTGCTTCGACCTCCATGTTGCTGGGTCAGTCTCCCTGCTGACCGGCGTCCTCACAGCTCCAGCTGGCACGTGGCCCAGCGGCTAGAGCAGCTGGGCAGAACTCTCCAGGACCTTCAGTCGCAGAGTGCACTGCCAACTAACTCAGTTGCTTGAGTTTCAACACGCATGTTGCTACAAGAGAAATATCAGTGGACCACATCAACTTGTCATACCGGCCGGCCTAGGAGTTGCTTGCTGCTGGGACAGGCTGCCAAGCCAGCTCGCCGGCTGTGGGGCGGACTGAGTTACTGTGGTCTAGAGCATGGCTGTGTGGGTCAAAGGACCTGCAGGCAGGCCACACTGTGCAGTCTACGTGACTCACTGGAATGCTCTTCCAGAAGACCATTCCTCAAGATGCAATGAATAAGAAACAATGAAACACAATGAGATATCTTCACAAATCTCTCACCACTTCCCTCCACTCCTATCCCAACTTCACAATGAAAACAGTTATCTGACCGCAGGTTTCTGTCATTGTGATACACTACTCAGTCTTAGACCCTGGAGAGTACCCTGGCATGGACAGAATAGTGACCCCCCCAAAGACATGCACATGCTCTAACCCCCAGAACCTGTGAATAAAACCTTATCTAGAAAAAGGGTCTTTGCTGGTGAAATTAATGTTCCCAAGATGAAATCATCCTGAATTTAGGATCAGCCCTAAATCTAATGACAGATGACCTTATAAGAAAAGCAGAGGAAGACTTGAGACACAGACAACGGGAGCCACATGAAGACAGAGGCAGGGACTGGAGCAGTGCAGCCCCAAGGTGCAGAACTCCTGGAGCCATGGCAAACAGGAGGACGCAAGGAAGGATTCTCACCTAGAGCCACGAGAGGGATCGAAACCCTGCCGACACCTTGATTTTAGACTTCGGGCTTCCAGAACTGTGAGAGAATAAATTTCTTTTGTTGTAAGCCTTCAAGTTTGTGGTACTCGTTATGACACTCCTAGAAAACCACTACAGACTTCTACAATAAGCACCTATGTTTATCCATCCAAATGCTTCTCGAGCACCTACTATGTGCAAAGCCCTGAACTTGGCTGGATAAGAGAAAGAAAAGGTGGATTCAACAAACAAATTTTGCACATGGGCTAGCATGGCATCCATCTTCATGTAGCGTGTGGTCAGAAAACAGGAAAAAACTGCCTCAGTGACAGATGTGTGTGAACATGGTGGGCTGGGGCTGTGGGCAGACATCTGGGGACAGGCATATCACACTCAGAGAATAAGTGTGCAGTTGAGTTAAACACTTACAGTGTGCCTAGGAGAAGCAAAGTGTTCAGCTAAGCCCTTCAGAGAGAAGAGCCTCTTCGACTGCTCTCCCTCCCTTTCTTGCCCAGCCACGTTTTTACATCCAGGTCAAACACAAGCTCCCCGATGAAACCTTTGCTGGCAGACTCCCTAGGAAACTAGCAATTTCCTCCTCCATCCATGACATCAGTCTTTTCAGATCTTTATCACACTGCTAATCACACTGCTTTGTCATAGTTTGCTTATTAGTCTGCCCTCTTGCACTAAATTACAGGCTCCTAGAAAGAAGGGACTGCATCTAATAGATCCCTAGAACCTGGCGTAAGAGATGCTCAATGTGTTTTTTGAATGAATGAGTAGGAGTTATGCATTCATGAGTCAAGATCCTATGTTGAAACATACATGATAATAAAATGTTAAAATACTTTGAGGTCAGATACTTAAGAGTAGTCACAGTCAGAATCAGAATGAATTATTTTTGTAGAAAATAGAAAACTTTTCTACTCTTTGCTGCTCAATGGTAATACAATGCCGACATTTTAGTCTCCTTCATACATAACCCAGAGAATTGATCCAAAGAAAAATACATTTAACTGAACCTGATGCAGCAAAAGGTAATGAAATTTATTGATTTTAATGCAGCTGAAAAGAATTCTCTGAAACACTAGAAACAAATCTGCTATCTTTTTGTAAGGAAGGAAATGTAATATAAATGTTTCACTTTACTGTGCATTTACACAGAGGAAACGCGTTAGACCAGACAGCACTCCAGGCAGGCTAGTGTGAGGACACATGGTTTGGGCTGAGGATTCAAAGAAAAAATATTCACTGAACTATTTGACTTTTAACGTCTACATCTAGTAAACACCCATTTACTTGTGTGGAAACGGAGAAAATATTTCCTTTGCTCCTTCTCCTGTCATTTTTTCCTCTAAGGGCCACTGAGTGATCTAGGTCGCCACAGGCCTACAGGGCCGTGGCTGTGCTCTGAAGGAAATGAGTGGGCAAATGAACAAGCAATTTTCACAACTTGCAGAACACAAACAGACCCCAGGGAAGGACGGGCACATGTGGTTTTACACGTGGACAAGAGGAGAGCTGACACGGCAGACAGCTGACGGCTCCCTGGCTCCGTGAATTCAGGACACGGCCCCTCTTCCTGAAGCCAGGACCTCCCCCACAAAGGCGTCCCTCTGAAGTAGCTTTCCGACCAGGGACACGGACACTGAGTGCGGTCGGGCTGCATCAGTCCCGTGTGTGCCAGAGCCCCAGCCTGCCTGGCTACAAGCCAGGTGGAAAGAGGACTGGGAACCCCTGCATTTGCACATCAGGCTTTTTTCTTGGAGTCAACAGTAAGACTTTGATTTGCTCTAGAGATTTCCTTTAGTATGTTAAAGCCTTTAAAAAAATTTTATCTTCCTTTTTGTTTGATGAAGAGTCAGAGAGAATGGATGTAAGGAAAATACTTGTAAGCATAGACCATTGTCCAATAATAATGAGAAGCACTTAAATAGCACTTTTGCAGTTTACATGATTTCATTTGTGACTCCTAATAATTACACAAGCAGGCAGAACAGTTATTACTCCTCCCCTTGTATGTAGAAGAAACTAAGTTTCCAAGAGATTAAATGATTTACTCAGGATCATCTGGCTAGTGCACATATTTGATGCCAGGTAAAGTTTCCCTTATCAGTGCCCCATGATATCTCCTTCAATCCACGTCGACTTGACAGAGACCCACCGAGGACCTTATAAAGTTCTCCCGATTAGGCCCTATTTAATCTCTTATTTGTAGAGGTAGCCAAGGGAAACTGAGAGCCTTACTCTAAAGACCCCTCGCTAGAGACTCAAGAACCACTCACCTCAACCTCCCCTTCTCCGCTCACCAAGGAAATCAACAGTATTTTGGGAAATCCGAGTCCCAAAGATAGCTAAGGCACGCGACTAAGGAGGAGGAGGGGCCAACGGCTGACTGAGCCATCCTGTACAGAGCCACAAATTCTTGCATGAAAACAAACAAGCTTCCTCCTGTCGAATGCCATCCGCTGTAGAAATGTGTGAGAGGATCCTCTCAGCAAGAAGCATTTCCTAGTCACAGACAGAGCAGTAACCAGAGCACAGAGGGAGTGAGACACTCAGGAAGTCACTCTCTTCTTAGACGTGTGCTACCCAAGACAGGAGCCATGTCCTATGGCAATTTAAATTCAATTTGAATTAATTAAAATTAAATAAAGTAAAAAATTTAGCTCCTCAGTTGCATTAACTACATTTCCAGTGTTCGATAGTCACCTGGGACAAATTGTTACCATACTGGATAGCACACATATAAAACAGTTCCCTCCCAGCAGAAAGTTCTACAGGACAAGCCTGTCTTAGACTGTTTGCCTCATCAGAGTGGCACCCACAGTTTTTATTGTAGGCACAATTCAGAAAGAAGTCAGTTACTTTAGGTACATGCCACTGTAGAGAGTAACTTGAAGACACGGTTGTTTCCCCAGCTGCACCCGGACACCACATCCGGGGACAGCATGCCACACAAATCCAGGGATCTGTTCACATCTCAACGGGTATGAGTCATGTCTCCTAGAGTCCCTCCGTGTGGGCCTACACCACGTGGTGCCCTTGATTGCTACAAATGAATGATCCCTACACTTCCAAGAGTTTCAGGTCATGCCCTCCGTATTCAGGAAGGGTAAGGACCCTGAAACTGCCAAGCTCAAAAGGAACCTAGACAAAAGGACACAGCAGCAATATCAAAAAGTATTTGTCAAATACTTACCCGAGTCAAGGCACTCCCTTGTAAAACACTCATTACTTCTGCACTGGCATGTTTCACCTTCCAAATCACACTCCAAACACTGCTCTACCATCCACTATTGACTCAACAGCAGAAATCAGCTCCCATTCAGAAAACAGCGAGGCAGTGCCATGGAAAGACTCATAAATATCAGATGTAGATACTTCAGAACAACAGTTTCAAAATGCAAATCACAGATGAGTGTTTCAGATTTCCTTCTGTAACTTTCTTTCCACTGGTGTTGCAAATTAGTTCATCAGCAGAAAAGAATGGCAGGTGTGTTCCTCATTTCTGACACACACAAACTCCCACCACTGCCATCCAACGCAGGCATTCTGAAACGTGCAGCATACATTTACATGTTTTGTAAAAGGCTCTTTTCTCATTAGCTTAGATTGGAATAAGATGCTTCCATATGGCCCCGGGGTATTAAAAAGTTAGTGAAACTTTTAAAATAACAAAATCAACATAAAATAACCTTACAATTAAAACCTTGAGGAACACCATCCAGCAAGTCTTATGCTGTGCTAAAAACACTTGGAGCGCCAGGACGGTGGAGGGCTGCGGGAGAGGTGGAGAAGAGGCACACTTTCGCAGAGGCACACCGGTGATTTCTGGGAAGCGAGAATGTTTTCTAAGCTAAATTTTTAAAGATAACTTTTCTACACACAGCTCTCTCTTTCTTACCCCCTTTAGTTTGGTGAATGCATCTTTTTACTTATACCTGTTTAAGAGAGCTGTGTTTTTGGAAGAAAAAACAAAAGCAACAGCAGCCCTTTTTTCTTTCGATAGAGATGTATTTATACTCAGCTGGAGAAAAAAAAACAGTATAAAAACAAGGCAAGAAGCAATGGGGGATACTTAGAAATCATGATCATTGGTCTGAAATCCATGGAAGAAAGTCTGCTTTGTAAGATATTCCAGAAATATGAGTCCAGCAACACAGAACTAAAGTGGGAACTGTCTGAAGCATGCATGTTGAGTCCGCAAACATGTAACCAAGACACAGATTGTATTTAAAGTGCTACAAAAGTGTGTACCACATAAAGTGATCCCAAAATGTTATCTTCCTACTGTTTGATCCTGCATGAAAAATCTACATGATTAATTAAACATAATAACTTAACGAAATAGGTGCAGATCAGGCTTTTTAAAGCTCGATTTACCCCGAACACCACTACAAAGTCTCTGTAAGATGCTCTGTCTTCACTGTCCTGCATGTTGATCTTGCAATATGGATGAATAAGAAATGAAAAATAAACTCTTATTGAAGTCAACCATAATACATTTATCTGAGACTAACATTTCATTGATTATTTTTAAAAATTTTTATATATGGCCAAGCCCTTTGCCTTCCTAAAATGATTACCTGTGACTCATTCTTCCACTTTAGTCCTTATTAATACACTTAAACAAAATCAATGCCACTATTGGTCAAAACAAAAAAACATCCAACAAAGCTAGCAACAGCTTCTGGAAAAAGTTATTAATTACCAATTATTACTTATCCATCTTAATGACAATTAACAATTATCAATAGAAATTCACTGAAAAACTTGGCACTGTCAATTTTTTTTAACTTAGTAAGAGTTACAAATGCAAGCTGAGTCTTGCAGTTTTCTTACTGCCAGCAAAGTATTATGTTTAGGCTACTCAAAAAGATCCATATCTCCGTACAATTCTTACCAGAAGTAACAAATCGCAATGTAATCCTTAGAAAGGTTGCTCAAGTAAAAAACCCCAGGGGATATAATGTTACTTATTAAACAAACACTTTAATCCCTATGGCTACATCCTGGGCTTTGTTACACCTGGAAATTGTTTCACTTCTGTAATCTTAAATTCACATACTTCGATATCCAACTGCAATCATATCATTCCTTCTCTTTTCCTTTCTCCTGTCCCAACCAACTCCTGCTGTTTGTTGAGAGTACATCTATCTCTCTCTGTCCTTTTTCTCCAATCAGCCTCTTCGACTTCCCTTTCCCCAACTCAGGGCTCACTCACCTCAACCTTAGTCCCTCAACCTTATTCCTCAGCCCTCTCATCATCCTGTACCACGTGCAGCCTGCACATCCCCAGAACAGGTTCAATCCAGCCCTCTACAAATGCCCCTCCAGCATAGGTCCTGCCAAGTGCTGCAGGAGAAAAATAAACTCTTCAGACTGCACTAGCAATAAATGTGTAGTTTCAGTGATAAATGTGGGTTGCAGTACACTCAAACATATTCTTATGAGGGAGGCATCCAGTCAGCTCCCTCTCATATTTTTCCAAACTTTTACCACCTTCTGAAGCACACAGCTCCTCCCTTTTCTGTCCTCTCCAACAGCAAATCATATCATCTTTTCCTTTAATTAGAGGTGACTGAGGTACAGATCTTATCAGCTTTCAGGCCCTCTTCCCAACTATCTCCAAGTTTCTTTGTATTCCTAGTCCGTCCTACAATTTCTCCAGTTACAACGAAAGGCCATACCTTTTATTTTAGTCTTATTTCTCCTATGTGTACCCTTGGGCTCCTCCATCTTCTTCTGGAATCCTGTGCCGTCAATATCCCTCTTTCCTCTTCTCTAACCTTTCCATCCACTGCCTGATTTGCTCAGCGCGCTACAATGCTCATGTTACTTAAAGAAACAACAGCTCTCAGACTTCCAGTCAACATGCAACTAAGGTCACACCGTGCTCGCCTCCTCCCACAACCACATCAAACATTACAGCTAGACCTCAGAACAACCATCATTCAGAACCACCTGAAATCTGGCTGAATGGAAGTCCCACAACTAAGAAATTAAAGTCATGTTGACACTGGTTGGAGGGGTAGAGATGGGGAGCAGACTGGTCCCATACCCACGTGTGATGGATAAAAATCAGGAGGAATATCTCGGCTGCGGAGGTCCCCCCTGAGAAGCGGGGGTCCCAGCCCCACACCAGGCCCCCCAGCCCAGGGTTCCAATGTCAGGAAGACAAGTCACCATAACTTCTGGCTGTAAAAATCAGTGGGGATTGTAACTGAAGGAGACAGAGGGCTTCTGGAGTCCCAGGAAGTTCCTCTTAAAGGGCCCGTGCATGGACTTAATCGGAATCACTGCTTTGGAACTCCTATGCTGGGAAAGCATCTCGAAAGGCACCAGGGACATATGGAATGCACTGAATTGTCTGACATCAGGGAGAGAGCTGGGAGGGCAGCTTTTTCTAAGACACAAGTGCTGGCAGAAGCCATTGTTTCTTCGATGAGCCCTCCCCACCCAGAGTAGAGGGGCAAGACAGCTGAGTCTCCATCAACATGGCTCACGCTGTTCACCCCACCCTGATGACTCCCTGTAACCTCCCCACACACAACTTTAAGGCCAACTCAAGCCTTTTCCATTGGCTTTTCCATAAGAATGCCCTACTTTGGCTCATACTTAAAATTTTCCTAAATTCTCTCAAATAAGGAGCACTTGGCTCAGTGTGCCCCATTCCTCCCCCTAAGTGGTCCCAGGCCTGGAATTAGCGGCAGCCAGCCTTGGTTCACAGCTTGGCCTCTTCTGGGCACCTCCAAGCCCAGCACAAGTAGCAGTAATCGGCAGATCACTTTGTAGCTCATGCCTGGTGGCCCAGGCAGAACGTAGGCATTGGCTGATCTTGGCCTACACCTCCTGGGAGACCCCAGAGCCAGCACACCGAGTGGACAGCTTCAGACCATGTCAAAGCACTACCACCAAAACACCTTCACAAGTGAAGCACTCAAGTGGCAGACTCAGAGGGCACCAGAGCCCCGCTGAAGTACATCCTGTTGTGTGGGTTTAGCCCCTGCACAGCTGATCCTCCACAGCAATCAGAGGTTGTGGGTCAGTGGTCAGTGGTTACAGCCAGTCCTTGCAGCCGACTGGCCTGGATAAATCCCTTCCATTGACCTGCCAACAGCAATCAAGGCTCAACTACAGGAGGAGGGTATATACAGCGTACATGAAGGAGGGTGGTGGCTCAACCCTAGTGCCCAGCTTGGGTGATCAGGGAGGCTGTGCCACAGGACACTATCAAACACCTACTATAACGTTAGGCCCCTCTACCAAGCCTGAAAGTCATAGCAGCTCTACCTAATACATAGAAACAAACACAGGGAGGCTGCCAAGATGAGCAGGAAAAGAAACATGTCCCCAAAGAAACAACAAAACACCAGAAAAGGAACTAAACAAAATGGAGACGAGCAATTTACTAGATGTAGAGTTCGAAACACTGGTTATAAGGATGCTCAATGAACTTAGTGAGAACCTCAACAGTATGAAAAAGGACCAGTCAGAAATGAAGGATACACTACCTGGAATGAAGAATAATTTACAGGAAATCAACTGTAGAGTAGATGAAGCCAACAATCAAATCAATAATTTGTAATATAAGGAAGCAAAAAGCACCTAATCAGAACTCCAAAAAGAAAAAGAATAAAAACAATGAGGAAAGCATAAGGAGCCTCTGGGACAACTTCGAGCATACCAACATTCACACCATGGGTGTGCCAGAAGGAGAAAAGAGCGAGCAAAAAATTGAAAACCTGTTTGAAAAAAATAATGACAGAAACTTCCCTAACATGGTGAATGAAATAGACATACAAGTCCAGAAAGTGCTGAGTCACAAGCAAGATGAACCCAAAAAGGCCCACCCCAAGACAAATCATAATAAAAATGCAAAAGGTTAAAAACAAAGAGAGAATCTTAAAAGCAGCAAGAGAAAAGCCGTTAGTTACCTACAAGGAAGTTCCCATAAGACTGTCAGCTGATTTCTCAACAGACACTTGGCAAGTCAGAAGGGATTTGCAAGAACTGTTCAAAGTGATGAAAAGCAAGGACCTACACACAAGATTACGCAGCAAAGCTACCACTTAGAACTGAAGGGCAGATAAAGAGCTTCCAAAACAAGAAAAAGCCAAAGGAGTCCATCACCACCAAACTGTAATGTAAGAAATGTGAAAGGGTCTTCTGAAAGAAGAAAAGAAAAAAAAAATGAAAAATATGAACAATAAAATGGCAGTAAATACATATCTGTGAGCAATGGAATATAAAAATCAAAATAAACAAATGAGCCGAACAGAATCAGATACAGAAAACATTTTGACAGTTGCCAAGTGGGAGGGGCTTTGAGGGGATGGATAAAAGAGGTAAAGAGATTAAATACAAATTAGTAGTTACAGAATGTAACTACCATGGGGATGTAAAGTATAGCATAAGGAATATAGTCAATAATATTCCAATAACTATGTATAGTTTCAGACGGGTGTGAAATTTATCAGGATGATCACTTGGTAAGTTATGTAATGTCTAATCACTGGGTGCAACACCTGAGATTAATATAATAATGTATGTCAACTGTAATTGAAAAATAAAAATGATTTTAAAGTGGGGAGAAAAAAGAAAGAAAGAACAGCTCTCCTTCAGCCCATGCTCTTTTCTGGCTACCTGTGCATTTTTCTTCTTCTAGGCAAACTTCTTCAAGGAATGACGTTTCTTCATTTTTCATTTAATCCCAAACTGTGCTGCAATCTACAATAGCTTCTTTCGTTACCATAGTAGTCCGCCCTTATTCACAGTTCCACTTTCTGCAGTTTCAGTTAACCCTCGGTCAACAGCAGTCCAAAAATATTAAAGGAAAAATTCCAAAAATAATTCAATAAACAGTTCATGAAGGTTAGACTTCATGCTGCCACGAGTGGTGTGATGAAATCTCAAGCGCCCGGCTCCCTCCCACGCAGGTGTGAACCGTGCCTTCGTCCAGCACCTCCAAGCCCAGACGTCCCGCACCTGTGCGTCATAGCCGTCTCAGCGGTCAGACTGACTGTTGCAATAGTAACAACAGTGTCTGCGCTCACGTAACCCTTATTTTACTACATAACGGCTCCAAAGTGCAAGAGTGATGATGCTGGCACTGGTTATTCAGTTATGCCAAAAAGAAGCCCCAAAGTACTTCCTTTCAGTAAAAAGGTGAAAGTTCTTGACTTAATAAGGGAAGGAAAAAACATTCTATGCTTAGGTTGCTAAGACCTGTGGCAAGAATGAATTTTCTATTCTTGAAATTATGAAGAGGAGAAATTAATGCTGATTTTGCTGGCACACCTCCAACTGCAAAAGTCGTGTCCACAGTGCATGATAAGCACTTAGTCGAGATGGAAAAGGCATTCGGTTTGTGGGTGGAAGACAAACAGATGAACAGAAAACGTGTTCTGACTGACGGCAATGCGCTGCACTGGAAAGCGCGGAGCCTATACAAAGTCTTCAGCAAGAGATCCCCTGGAACGAGTGACAGCGAGCCGTTAACTGCAAGTGAGGGCTGGTCACACAGCTTCAGGACCAGGTCTGGCATTTTAGCATCTCCTCACAAGAAGAAGGGTGAGCATAGTACAATGGGGCATTTTGAGACCATATTCACATAACTTTTACTACAGTATACAATTGTGTTTTCTATTATTATTACTGTTAGTCTCTTATGTGCCTAATTTACAAATTAAACTTTTTCATGGGTATGTATGTATAGGAAAACACAGTGTATACATAGGGTTTGGTACTATCTGAGCTTTCAGACATCCACTGGGGGTCTTGGAACATACTCCCATGAATAAGGGGGACAATTTTATTCCTCTTGCTATGACATCACTCCTTTTTCTCTTTCCTTCAACCTCTCTACCTAGCTAATCTCAGTACCCATTTCTCCCTGTAAATGCTGACGTTGCCTTCCCTTCATTCCATCAAGCATAATCACACCATTTATCATGCAAATCAGGACACTCCTGAGAGCGGCAATAACGCTGGCACTTTGCTCACCTGGCTGAGGCCCTCTCCTGGGCTCACTCAGATTCAGCCTGAGCCATCTTTCCTTCTCTCATGATTTCCCCTCCCCCCAGACAGGCCGAGACCCCTGTACCCACATCTCCGGCCGGATCCACGCCTCAGTTTTCCAGTTGCACAAATCCTCCTGAGTACCTCGGGCACTTCGGGTACAACAGACCTCCCTCCCAACAGAAGTGCTGCTTCCCTCTCTGGCTGCTGCTCGCCCTGCCTCGGTCAGTGGCTTCACCGGCCCTCCAGTCATCACAGCCAGAAACCTGAGGTCATTGTGATGTCCCTTATCTCTCCTTCCCACCAAAATAGCACCACCAACGAACTGTCACCACATCATGTTCATTCTGATTTCTCCATCTCCAAGGTCTTGTAAATCCCTCTTTATCTGCCTAGAACAATCTTCCTTGATATTTTTAAACTAATGCATGTCCCTTTCTCCTAAACAGAAATAGACCCCATCCTGTACCCAGCCTAGCCCTGAATGACGCATCTCCTTCAAGTAGTCTCCCTGAATCCACTTTGGTTCTTTCTGAGTCCTTCTCCACTCCGCTTCCGGTTATCTGCCTTAAGAGAAATCTAATGATCAGGGCACAGCCTAAAATTCTGCAAAACTCTGTCATAGGGGCTGCGTCACAGGCGGCTCTTGCCTTACACTTCCAGTTGCGTATACCGCCACTCCAAACGTGTCCTTTTCCTCTGCCCGCTGCTACTCACGTTACACTGAACAACTTTAAGGTCACAAACCTCTTTTTCCTTAATAGCTGCATGGAAAATTTCTACTTCCTTGAAGATGTTTCTGCTTGACTTTGAACGCTGTCTTTGCCCCCCAGACCTCACTGCCCTTCCTCGGGACACCTGCCCCACCGCACTGGGGCTATTCCCTTCCAGCACCGCCTCCTCAAGCTTCAGAGACACGGGCCGCTTCTCGTCCGTCTTTGCCTTCCCCGTTCCCAGAACACGGGAGGAAATTATTAAGTATTTGAGAATCAATAAATGACTTAATTAATGAATACAAACGAAGTACCATGTGCCAGGACATCTGCTAGTACAGTACAAACATTAATCATGTATGAATTCAATACAACCACTAAGTGAAGCCAGATCCCTCCGCGTCTCCATCGCCGAGTTTGTGCTGCGCTTTCTGCACAGAACGGAACTGCACAGTACTCTGCAAATGCAAAGGGTACTAGAGAATGGCTGATAGCCATACAATACAGCTGAATAGAGGAAAAAGTACTTTTAGGCTCAAAGTGTCAAGTCCCCTTATCTTCCAGGGGTCAGGTTCCTGAGGCAGCCACAAATGCCAGGTAAAGAAATGAGACCCTTTGGTAGAAGGTTTAGATCTCTCACAATAAGTGAATGGTTTTCTGTAATACTGAAGAACTGGCATTTATACAAGGGTTAAAAGACTGTGACATATTAAAATATTGGACCTTGGAGTACATCACAGGAATTTATTCTGGAACTCATCTGTAAAACTGGATGAAATAAGTGAGCAATACAATTATAGACCAGCATTTCCAAAATAGTGTTTTTCAGAACTCTAGGGTTCTCCAAAACATTAATACTATTACCATTACGTACCATTTACTCAGGACATCCCATGTGCCCAGTGTAGTGCCAAGTATTGTGTACAAAATTATTTCATTTAATTTTCAGAATAGCCCTGTAGGCACTATTATCAGTATATCCACCTTTAAGGAAACTACAGCTTAAATATAGGACTTCCCAAGTTCCATGGCCCAAAGGACTACGGCTCCAAAGCCAAAGTCATTAACCACGGCTGCCCTGCATGCAAGCCCACATTCAAGCAAGCTTTGGAAACTCAGTAAATGAATGCCTTTTTCTGAAATTACAGTCTGCATTAACATTATAAGGACTCTCAGACCTCTCCCAGTAAAGAAAGCCTTTTAACATGACATTCCCCAAGCTTTTTTGACTCCAGGAGCCATTTGTAACATATTGGGGGGCATGTGTTGCACAGAATACAACTTGGCTTTACATGATAAGCAAAGGGCTTATGAACTCACCAAGGCCAGAAAGGAGAAAGGGGCTAATCACTGTGTTCGTTACCAGTGATAGAACTAGTGAGGCAACTGTGTCACATTCTCAAATGCCAGATGACACAATGACACTGACAATATTTGTGAGTCAGATAAAAAGTATTTCCCATTCATGGAATTACATAGCAATACCCTTGATTCGATCCCATGAATCACAAAACCAATTCAAGAAGACATTTGCCAAAGGGGCAGAGGTGGTAAAGACTGCTCGGTTGCTGCCATGGTTTTCAAAGTTTGAGGTCGTAAAGTGCCTGCTTGTGTTATCTCCCAGTCTTGCCACGCTTCCTCCCTTCCTCGGATGCTCACATCCTTACAAGAAACCTAAGGCTTCCAATAATAGTTTGGGAGACCTCATGGTCATAGGGCTGAGAGCAAGCGCCCTTGTTACAATTAACTTGGCAATGCCGCTGCATTCCTATTATTCATTCAGACTCCATTTATTGACCACCTACTATGTCCGACTTTGCACTAAAAAGGAAAGACAACATTTTCCCTCAAGGAGCTCACAGCCTGGTGGGAGGAGAGCAGCTCCACAAAGGGCCGTCACAGAAAGCGTGCAGGATGCTTCCCGGTCTCTCAGGGTCTAACTCTTCCTAGAAGGAAACGGGATCAAAAGGGCTTCACATTCACCATCCTCGGAGTAGGTACTGGCCCTCCAAAATGCTCAGGAAAACAGAGGTGTGAGCTGTGAGGGAATGGCTGATTACAGGAGTGTGTAATTTGTCCCTGCTGGTGTGGCTCAGGTGGTTGGGCCTCGTCCTCCAAACCAAAGGGTCACTCATTTGATTCCCGGAGGGACACATGCCTGGGTTGCAAGTTGGGTCCCTGGTCGGGGCGCAGACAGAAGGCGGCCAATGGAAGTTTCTCACACATTGATGTTCCTCTCCCTCTCTTTCTACCTCCCTTCCCCTCTCTATAAAAATAAAAACAAAAATAAATAAAAGAGCATGCAGTTTGAAAGTCAGTCCATGTGTTCACGATGGGAAAAGAACAGAAGCCAAGAACTGAGAAGTCTGCAATCTGGTTTTGATCCTGAGTTATCCTAGCAAAACATGTGGCCTTTGCCTCTTTCTCCTATTTTCCATATGGATGCAATGCAGATAAATTAATATAATGTGATAGGGAAAGACTTATGGAATTAGCGAAGAAAAATAAAAAGACAAAAAATTATTTTAAGATCCATTAAAACAACTATTAGAGAAAACAAATATATTTCTGTATAGAAATAACCTTAATAACTAACTATATGTGGACTTCTATAAGATTAAAATTAAGTTACAAAATTGCTTCTTGCCTACATATTTTTCCCCTAAGCTGTTCATCCTCTAAACTTAGATGGGTTCAAAGAAGTTTTACGTGATTCCCTTTACTACAATTACTTGTCTAACAGTCCCGAGTTAAATACATTCACACCTACATCCCATACCCACAGAACAAATGGCACAGATGTGTTATGAAAAGGGATGAGACCAACCAAATGACCTCTCTCATGCCTCACACTAAAGTGCTCACGTATTTTCTTATTTACAGATTTAATTTTTAGAAGCAATTTTAGGTTGAGAAAATGATACAGAGTTCTCATATGCCCTACCAACCTGCATGAAGTTTTCTAATTATTAACATTTTACCTTAGTTTGATACATTGTTACAATTAATGAAACAACAGTAATACAGTATCATTAAATTAAAATCTGTCTTCTATTCAGATTTCTTTTTACCTAATGTCCTTTTGTCCTTGTTGTTGCTCCAGGATCCCATCTAGGAAAGCACGTTACATTTAGGTGGCATGTCTCCTCAGGTTCCTCAGGGCTGTGGCAATTTCTCAGACTTTCTTTGTTTTGAAGGACCTTGGCCGTTTCGAGAGGTACTGGTCAGACTGACCCTCTATTGGAGTTTGTCTGATGCTTTTCTCATGGTCGGACTGGGGTTACGGGTTTATGAGGAAGACCACAGAGGCAAGTGCTGTTCTCATCAGCGATTCATCTCAAGGCTACATCCGGGACTGATGACAGCTTATCTGGCTTTCCCACTGTCGAGCCGCCCTTTTTTGTCCCCTTCCCACACAGTAGGAAAGGAGGCATCGCGTGCAGCCCACACAGCAGGACAAGGGAGGTATGCTCTCTGTCCTTTAGAGTGGAGCAACTTTATAATTTATTTGGAGTTCCTCAAATAAAATGTGTCTCTTCTCCACATATATTAATTTATTCAATCATTTACTTGCATCAGCGTGATCTCGTGGATATTCATTTTGTGCTCTGGGCTATAGTCCAATACTACTTTATTTTGTTGCTCAAGCTGTTCCAGTTTTGGCCGCTAGGAGCTCTTTCACTTGTCTCCTGTGCATCTTCCTTTGTCCTAACCCAGTAGTGTGGTTCTTTTGTCTTTTTCTTTCTGAGCCCTTCTTTACTTTCTGGCATGACAGGATGTATATTTCCTGTCCCAGTCCTAAATTTCTCCAAGAATATCTGGGCACTAAACATGCTGTTGCTACTGAAATGTCATTTGTTTTAAGCCCTTTTAGCTGACAGAGTAAGGAAATATATGTGTGTTTACAAACTATGTCCATATACGTAACTATAAGTATTTCTGTATGCAGCCATATTTATACATATTAAATTAATCATTATGTATTTTTTGAGCTCCAGAAAAATTCAACACCTTTAAGTTTTCTATTAATTTAAAATACCTTAGAAGACACTTATCACATCTTAAATGTTCCATGGTACCTAGTGCTGAGTGATCAACGAGAGTCTGCTGATCTAAAATTCAAAGCTCAAGAATGGGTTCAGGTACATCTGGCAGTAGAAGGTAAGCCTCAGTCTCCTCACCTATAAAATGGGGATAGCAATAACATCAACTGCAAAGGATTAGTGGAGAATTAAATGAGATGATGTGTCCAAATCCAGTATGATATTTAGAAGAGAATCTAACACACTATAATCATTTAATAGATTATAGATAAATAAAATATGGGAATATATGTTCAAGAGCAAAGATATGGTTGTATAATTTTAATTTTAGACTTCTTTATGTTTGGTTGCAATTCATTTTTACCATCTGACTTAAAAGTAAGCATCAGTTTAGATGTATTATTTTACCACAATTTTGAAAGATTAAGCCAGGAATAACATTACTAGTCATGTTCCTTCTGTCCAAAGGTGCTAATAAATTGATTTCCAAATGTGCTCCATCACAACAGTTTCAAGGAGTGTTAATGGTTAAGAACAAGTGTCACAGTGAGGGGGACAGAGCGCTGAGTTGAGGACT
The DNA here is from genome assembly GCA_004026765.1 of Micronycteris hirsuta. NCBI lineage: Eukaryota > Metazoa > Chordata > Mammalia > Chiroptera > Phyllostomidae > Micronycteris > Micronycteris hirsuta. The sequence continues at coordinate 52,443 of PVJI01011811.1, forward strand.
GCTATCTCCCCATCTCTCCACCCCAGCAGGGTTGGCCAGGCACGTCGTTTAGTGGAAGGCGGTCGGGGTTCCCGTGGAAAGTAACTTCAGTTCCTACAGATGATTACAATTTCTGCATACCTGAAATACCTGTCCACATACATCTGGAATAACATGATCAAAACGTCTTCCGTCTGTTATGAGAAGAAGATCTATGACTACACTGCATATATTGGCATTCTTTCAACATGAAGGGCCAAATAAGATATTAGTCACACATACAGTATGATTTCTGAGAACTGACTTCAAGTTAACGCTGATGATGCTTAATAAATGTTCACTTACACTAAGTCTGATTTTATATTTTTTCTATAGCCAAATAGGGTCAAAATGGACTAACGCATCATGGTTATTTAGCATAGATCCTATGAATGGACTAAAGTTCTACCAAAGCAAGCTTATGACATGTAAGATGTGAATGGTATCTGGAAACTGAGCAGAATGTGTGAACCACCATCCAAGTCACGTTAGTTACGCAGGGCCACTTGGTACCTACACAGCACCACGTAAAATGGGCATCCTGTAATGATGCAGTTTATTTAAAAAGCTTAGTATAACTTAGACTAATAATGCTGAGTGGTCTCTAGAGGAGGCAGAGAAAGGCCCAGAGAAAGTCTGTGCTAGTGATTGAATGTCAAGTTCAGATCTCATGCTGAAAATGAAGACTTCTGAGAGAAAAAAAAAAACTGTCCACGGGCATAGCGTCGAGTCTAAACCAGAGAATTCAGGAAGCTGTCACAGGCAGAGAGTCAAGGCTAAATTAGACAATCCGGGAAGCTGTCTCTGCATGAACAACAAGCAGTGCACATCCGTGTACTAAGCCATGGCTATGAATCTCAAGGGCTCCTTGCCCTCACAACCCCCTGGAAACAGCCGCTGACTGCCAAGTACTGCCTTTATGCTCCACATAGCACCAGGGAAGTCAGCTCAAGTTCCTTCTCTGCTGAAAATGGCTCACTGGCATCCCATTAGTTTCAGAGTAAATCCAGGGCCCAGCTGCCTCTCCACACCTCAGGCTGCTCTGCCGTCTTTGCCTTCTATCGGATGCTGCAAGTTCACTCCCACCTCTGGGCCTTCGCATATACTAATCCCTCTCTCTGGAATGTCCTCCCTCCCATTTTTCCTTCTAAACTTTCAATTTTCTACTTAGGTGTCATCTCCTTGGAGAGGTCTTCCCTGACTTTTTTCTTTTTTTCTTTTTCTTTTGAGTAGCAAACCCCTCCTCCTCTCCTTCATTATTTTCTTGCCCAGGACCTTGTTTGTTTTCTGTATGGCGCTTAGTATGGCTTAAGGTAATTTCATTTATTTACTTCGTTTTCAGTATGATTCTACCAACCTACCGTGAAAATCATGAGGACCAGGAACCTGCTGGTTTTGTCTGTTAACTGTATATCCAATGCCCAGCACATCATAGGCGTTCAGTAAACATCACCTGTGTTGAAAACGCGCTCAGTGAAAGAAGCCAGACACGAAAGGCCACATATCATATGACTCCATTCACATGAAATGTCAGAAAGAGGCACTCCACAGAGACAGGTCCCAGCCAGGGCATGGGGGGAAGAATGGGAGTGACCATTTAATGGGCATGGGGTCATTTGGGAGTGATGAAAATGTTCTGGATTTTCAAAGAAGTGATAGCTGCACAACACTGTCAATGCAATCAATGTCATTAATGGTAAATGTCTTATTATTTATATTTTTTATGTTTATTTATTTATTTAAAGATTTTTTTAAAATTATTTTATTGTTGTTCAATTACAGTTGTCCGCATTTACCCTCCCCCCACCCCACCCCAGGCAAACCCACCTCCCTCCCTTGCTTCCCCCCTCCCCCTTGGTTTTGTCCATGTGTCCTTTATAGCAGTTCCTGAATACCCTTGTCCCCCTTCTCCCCTTCCCCCTCCCCTCTGGTTACTGCCAGAATGTTCTAAA
>PVJI01011812.1:0-54396 GCA_004026765.1 Micronycteris hirsuta
CTCATACGACTCCACTCCAGGAAGACAAAAAACCCAATTAAAAAATGGGCAATAGACATGAACAGACACTTCTCGAAAAAAGACATAAAGAGGGCCCAGAATCATATGAAAAGATGCTCAACATCATTAGCCATCAGAGAGATGCAAATTAAAACCACAATGAGATACCACCTCACACCAGTCAGAATGGCCATCATCAGGGGATGTGGAGAAAAGGGAACCCTACTGCACTGTTGGTGGGAATGCAGACTGGTACAACCACTGTGGAAAACAGTATGGAACTTCCTCAGAAAAATGAAAATGGAACTGCCCTTCGACCCAGCAATTCCACTACTGGGATTATACCCTAAGAATCCTGAAAAACCAATTCAAAAGAACCTTTGCACTCCTATGTTCATAGCAGCACAATTCACAATAGCTAAGTGCTGGAAAAAACCTAGATGCCCTTCTACAAATGAATGGATCAAGAAACTATGGTACATTTACACAATGGAATTCTACGCAGCAGAGAGGAAGAAGGAGCTTATACCTTTTGCAACAGCATGGATGGAACTGGAGAGCATTATGCTAAGTGAAGTAAGCCAGGCAGTGAGGGACAAATACCATATGATGTCACCTTTAACCGGATCAGAACCAACAAAAGCAGAAAGCAAGCAAAACATAACCAGAGACACTGAAATTAAGAATAGTCTAACAATAGACAGGGGAGAGGGGGGAGGGGACAATGGGGAGAAGAGTTTTCAGGAATCACTGTAGAGGACACATGGACAGAACTAAGGGGGAGGAGGGAGGCTGGGGGGGTGGGACGGGATGGGGAAGGTAGGGGGGAGGGGAGAGGCTGCAAATAACTGTAATTAAACAAAAAAATTAATAAAAAAAAGAACCTATGCACCCCAATGTTCATAGCAGTACAATTTAGAATAGCAAAGTGCTGGAAGCAACCTAAGGGCCCATCAGTAAACGAATGGATCAAGAAACTATGATACATTTACATGATGGAATACTATGCAGCAGAAAGAAAGAAGGAGCTCCTATCCTTTGTGACAGCATGGTTGGAACTAGAGAGCATTGTTCTAAATGAAATAAGCCAGGCAGTGAAAGACAAATACCATATGATCTCACTTTTAAGTGGAACATAATGACAAAGCAAACAAGAAGGCAAAATATAACCAGAGACATTGAAATTAAGAACAAACAGACAGTAACCAGAGGGGAGATTAGAGGGGATAATGGAAGGGAAAGGGTGCAGTGTTTTCAAGAACAACTATAAAGGACACATGGACAAAACCAAGGGGGGGAGGTGTAATCAGGGGAGGCAGGTGGGGAGGGCTGGGTTGGAGGGGACAGGTTAGGGTAAAAGGCAGACAACTGTACTTGAACAACAATAAAATTTTTTTAAATGGAAAAAATATAAAGTTAAACGTAAAAAATAGGATTTTTCAAATTTAAAATAAAAGTATCTGGAAACAAATGCAAAGGACAACACAACAGTCCAAAATCTATGGGACACAGGATAAGCAATACAGGCCTACCTAAAGAAGATATAAAATTGGCAAACAAACAACCTAACCCTACATCTACAACAACTAGAGGAACAAAAACAAACAAATCCCAGAGCAAGTAGAAGGAAAGAAATAATCCAATTCAGGGCATAATTAAATGAAATGAAGAATAAAAGAATAATTAAAAGGATCAATAAGTCCAGGACCTTGATCTTTGAAAAGATAAACGAAACTGACAAACCTTTAACCAGACTCATCAAGGAAAAGAGAGGGAGGACATAAATAAATACAATCAGAAATAAAAGAGGAGAATTTACAACCAATACCACAGAAATACAAAGGATCGTAAGAAATTACTATGTACAACTATATGCCAAAAAGTTGAACAACTATGGCAAATTTCTAGAAACATACAGTGTCCCTACACTGAATCAGAAAGAAGCAGAATGACTGAATAGACCAATAATAGCTAGTGAAATTGATGCAGTAATCAAAAAATTCCCAGGACACAAAAGCCCTGGGCTAGATAGTTTCACAGGTGAATTTTACCAAATGTTTAAGGAAGAACTAATGCCTATCCTTCTCAAACTATTTCAAAAAATTCAAGAAGAGGGAAGAGTCCCAAACTTTTTTTTAGGAGGCCAATATCACCCTAATTCCAAAACCATGTAAAGACACAATAAAGAAAGAAAACATAGGCCAATATACCCTGATGAGCATAGATGCTAAAATCCCCAACAAAAAACTGGCAATCCAGATTCAGAAGTATGTTAAAAAGATCATACACCATGATCAAGTGAGATTCATCTCAGGGATGCAAGGATGGTACAATTTTAGCAAATCAATAAATGTAATACACCACATAAACAAAATAAAAAGCAAATATCACCTGATCCTATCAATAGATACTGAGTAAGCATTTAATATCAACACCCATTTATGATAAAAAAAATCTAGTAAAGTGGGAATAAAGGGAGCATACCTCAACATAATAAAAGCCATATGAGAAACCTACAGCCAACATTATACTCAATGGGCAAAAACTAAAAGCTTTCTCCTTAAGATCAGGAAAATGATAAGGGTGTCTGCTTTCACCACTCTTATTCAACATAGTACTGGAAGTTCTAGCCACAGCAATCCAACAAGGAAAAGAAATAAAAAGCATCCAAACTGGAAAGGAAGAAATAAAACTGTCATTATTCACAGATGGCATGATAGTATACATAGACCCTATAGTCTCCACAAAAAAAACTACTTGCCCTAATAAGTGAATCTGGCAAAACAGTGGTATATAAAGTCAATATTCAGAAACCGATGACATTTGTTTATGCCAACAAGGAAAAATCAGAAAGAGAAACTAGGAAAAAATCCCATTTACTATAGCAACAAGAAAAATAATGCTAGGAATAAATTTAACAAAGTAGGTAAAAGACAGTACTCAGAAAGCTATAGAATACTGAAGAAAGAAATTAAGGAAGACACAAATAAATGGAAGCATATACCATGTGCATGGATTGGAAAAATTAACATCATTAAAATGTCCATAATACCCAAAGGAATCTATAGATTCAACACAATTCCTATTAAAATATCAATAACATATTTCACAGATCTAGAACAAGTATTTCAAAAATTTATATGGAACCAAAAAAGACCCCAAATAACCTCAGCAATCTTGAGAAAAAAGAAGAACGTAGGAGGAATCACCATACCTGATATCAAATTATATTACAAGGCTACTGTCATCAAAAAAATCTGGTACGGGCATAAGAACAGACATATAGATCAGTGGAACAGATTAGAGAGCCCAGAAACAAAACCATGTCTCCGTGGTCAATTAATATTTTGCAAAGAAACCATTAGCATACCATGGAGTAAAGATAACCTCTTCAATAAATGGTGTTGGGAAAACTGGACTGGCAAATGCAAAAAAATGAAACTAGAGCACCAACTTACACCATTCACCAGAATAAAATCAAAATGGATAAAAGACTTAAATATAAGTCATGACACATAAAAGTCCTAGAAGAAAATATAGGTAATAAAATTTCAGATATTCCACATAGCAATATTTTTGCCAATATATCTCCTTAGGTCAAGGGAAATAAAGGGAAAAATAAACAAATAGGACTACATCAAACTAAAAACCTTCCGCATGACTAAATAAACCATCATCAAAATGAAAAGGGAACAGACTGTATGGGTGAACATATTTGCCAATGATACGTTAGACAAAGGTTTGATCTCCAAAATATATAAAGAACTCACACGACTACTCACCAGGAAGACAAACAATCCAATTAAAAAATGGGCAAAGGATCTGAACAGACACAGCTCCAAGGAGGAAATACGGATGGCTCATAGACATATGAAAAGGTGCTAAACATCACTAGCCATCAGAGAGATTCAAATAAAAACTACAATGAGATATTACCTTACACCTAGCAGAATGGCCATCATTAATAAATCAACAAACAACAAGTGCTGGTGAGGATGTTGGGAAAAGGGAACCCTAGTGTACTGTTGGTGGGAATGCAGACTGGTGCAGCCACTTTGGAAAACTGTTGAAATTTCCTTAAAAAAGTAAAAATGGAACTTCATTTTGACCCAGTGATTCTGCTGCTGGAAATGCACCTTAAGAATCCCAAATAACCAATTTAAAAGAATTTATGCACCCCAATGTTCGTAGCAGCACTATATACAATATCAAGTGCTAGAAATATTCTAAGTGCTCATCAGTAAACGAGTGGATCAAAAACCTGTGGTACATTTAAACAATGGAATACTATGCAGCAAAAAGAAAGAACTCCTACTTTTTGTGACAGTATGGATGGAACTGGAGAATATCATGCTAAGTGAAGTAAGCCAGTTAGTGAAAAACAAATACCATAAGATCTCATGTACAAGATGAATCTAAAGAACAAAATAAACTAATGAATAAAATAGAACCACCGGCATACAAACATGGAACCAATTGAAAGTGATTGGGGTGGACGGGTAAGTAGATAATGGTAGAAAAGAAGGGGAAGGGAGGGGACCTGACAAAGAACAAGTATGAATGACTCGTGGACATGGACACAGTAAAGGAATTAACTGTGGATGTGGGGGTTGGGATGGGTGGAGGAGGGCAAAGGGGAAAAAATGGGACAATTGTAATAAATAACAAAAAAATAAAAATAATTTTTAAAAAGCTATACAGTAAAGTGGAGTTTTGTAAACTGTCTTCTATTTCTAAAGCACTTGCAGTTTCCAAGTGTTTCCCTACATTCTAGTGAAAACAGAGCACATTCTCAATAGTGTGTTCAGGAATCAAGGGTCTGAGAGGTTATGAAAGGCCAAGGTCACGCGTGGCAGTACAGAGGTAGGAAATAATCCTTCATTCTGCCACCTCCTGGCTGCAAAGCCCTTGCTTTTTTTTTTTATTCAGTTTTCATATCTATAAAATGGAGTTTGTAATAGCAGTGTGATGCAATGACAATACATTAGTTACTGACCACAGTGGACACACAAGGACAGCAGGGCCTAGATTCTGAGCAGGTAGAATTTGAAGTCAAGCTCACTTTCCAAAGTTAAATGGGCAGAGAGCTTAAATTGTGATGTATCTATCAACCATCTACTCTACCTCCTTGTGGAGCCCTTTCTCATAGTCTCTCACAGTTATTTGTCCCAGTGTGGAGGTAAGGAGATAAAGACTTAGGGAAGGTAAATAAACTGCCCAAGGCCTCCTGACCCTAAGGCTCTATCCATTCAATGATCATAGTCTGCCTCTGCAGATAAATCAGTGACCCCAACTTTAAAACATATGACAGATTGTTTCCAAAAAGAGCCTACATGCTCTTGCAGAACCTTGACACCTCCTCCCCCAAAAGTAGAGTATATTTCCTTATCCTTGAACCTGGGTATAACTTTGTGCCTATCTCAACCCAAAGAACACAGCAGAGGTGATGCTGCATAGCTTCTGAAGCAAGGTTATGGGAAGCAAGGCAATGTGGTTTCTGCCTGGTTCTCGTTCTCTCTTTCTCTCTCTCTTTCTCTCTTTCTCTCTCTCTCTCTCTGTCTCTCTCTCTCTCTGTCTCTCTCTGTCTCTCTCTCTTTCTCTCGTCTTTCCCCTCCCTAGGGAAACTGGTCCTTGAAGCCCTGTCGCCAGGTTGTAAGGAATCCTGGTGAAGCTGTGTTCCAACCAATGTCTCAGTAAAATCTCAGACTAAAGTCAGCAGCAACTACCAGATGTCCAGATGTATGAGTAAAAGGGACTTCCACTGATTCTAGAAAAGGCCCAGACATCTTGAAGTAGAGACACACCCCTAAACCTGCTATGCTCCAAATTCCTTACCACAGTATTTATGAGCACAAAAAATCATTGTTGGTGCCACTGAGTTTTAGGATCATTTGTTAGGCAGCTTTAGAAAAATGAATTAGAAAACCCCAACATCTCAGTCCCTCCTAGTCAGGAGGATCTAACACTATATCTCCCAGTAATAGCATCAACATTTCTTCCCCCTTTGCTGAGCCCACACACCTAGCTCTTACTGAGGTATGAATTAGAGCTCTCTGAGCACATCTCACTCAAAAGGAGAATGGGTCAAGGATCAGTCTGGGTTTCAATGCTGTAATGAGCACCTGCTCTCAGCACTCAAGGGGAGCCCATAGTCACTTCAAGTTAAAGTTAGCCTAAGACCTGTCTCCTCTAGATATAATCTTAACTGGGAAGCCACATGCATACCCTTATAAGTTCAGAATAACATGGAATTGGATTTGTCTAGTGACAACAGAAAGAGAAGATTTGACTCATGGGGTTTGAAGAAAATGCCTGATGCTTCACTAAGGAAAAGGGTCCTGGACTTACCTCTGTCTTACACTCAGGGTCCTTGGCCTGCCGCCCAGGGATCAGCCTCATGGCTGAGGACAAACTTCCACTCCATGAAGTGACTTTGCTGTGGTGTCCAACACTCAAGCGACTGGCCAGAGATTTCTTCTCAGATGCTGGGGGGAGAAAAGCAAAGACTGTCAGAGGAGAAATTGAGAGGAGAACATACATTATTTCTATAACTGGCTTGGCTTTCAAATGGCTAGCCAGAGGCTTCAGCCCAGTGTGCCTGGCTCCAATAGGGGAAACTGCCCAGGCTACCAGCTCCTGGCTTAGACTCCTAGGTCCATAGCTCACTGACTGTTGGACAAGTTAGCTAAAGTTCCTAAGCTTCAGTGTTTTCATCCAATAAGATAAGAATAACAGTATCTAACCTCACCATGGTGTCATGGAGAGTAAATAAGATTATGTGTTTAAAACACAGGCCATGAAATATAAGTTTGCAAAATACGGTTGTTGGCAAAAAGAGAGACATTTGTAATCTTAAAGTCCATCTCACCATTTTATTCCTGTATATAGATATATTATCTATCTATCTATCTATCTATCTATCTATCTATCTATCTATCTATATGCAAGGTGGAATGCCCCCAAAACAAAATTATCTTCTGGAGTGTGGCCCCTTGTAGCATATACTTCCCCTGCTAGATGAGTGAGTATTCTAGGAACCCATCTATATCAGTGTATCAGCTGCATTGTTGTGAGAGGCTGCATTCGACTTCAGTGAATTTTTTTTAAGGCTCTCAATGTATTTGCCCATTTCATGATGGGTGATTTATGAGCTCACCTACCCACACAAGGCTGAGTGTTTAGCAGTTTTTGACCAAAAATGCCATGAACCCCATGCCCCATACTCTCTATTCACCTGATCTTGCCCCAAGCGACTTTTTTTTTGTTTCCCCAGAAGAAAAAATTCCTCAAAGGGAAATATGATGCCAATGTGGAAGAGGTAAAACAACAAATGGCAGAAGCACTAAAAGGGATCAAAATTGACAAGTCCAAAAACTGTTTTGAACAGTGGAAAAACCTCTTGATAGGTGTATTGCATCAAGTGGAGAGTACTTTGAAAGTGACTGGAGTTTAAACATGTAAGAATAAATACACAATTTTTTATAAATAAATTCTGGGTTTGGGGGAATCCCTCCATGTATATGGGTATATATGTCCTATTTTATTGAACTTTTCCCTGAAATGGAATATGACATCTTTAGTTCAAATTGTTCGTGTATGTAGATACATATTTGTGAAGGCTAATTTGGGAAACCAAGAAAATAAAAGGTGCTATACCACTAAGTAGTCTGGGACAACATAGATGGAAATAACTAACTCTCAAATAACTGTGACTTTCATGATGCTGAGACTTACAAGTATATGAGCCAGAATTTGACAGCAATGACCTCTTTAAAAACAAAATTAATATATCATTCTCACAGATGCAAAGACTAATGTGCAGGTAAAAATGTCAAGTCATTGATAGAATGCAAGAGACATTAATATTTTTGGCATGAAGACTTTTGCTTGGAACATGAAGAAACTGAGGCTCCGGATCACTACATAACTTGGTGCAAAGCTTCAAAGCTGGTAGGTGAATATCAGGGCAGGACCTAGAACCTCAGGCTCCAGAGCCCAGGATGGTTTTCTGATATGGTGGCCCTTCAATCTAAGAAGTTTCTAAAACCTGCTTGCTACATTGACACTTCTGGCCTTCCTTCCACCTAAGATGCAAAGCAGCATTTATTCTTTGTCAGCAAAGATTAATGAGGTTTCAGTGATATAAATACCACCCCCAAGGAATAAGAGAGAAGCTCTGGGTGGAAAAGGCTCTGGGCCCTGCGTGGAACCCTGGGAAAGTCTGGCTCTATGAGAACCAAAAGTTCTGTTCTCTGGAGCCAAGTGGACAGAGACCTAGGTAATGCTGCCAGGCCTTGAGCATCATCTCCTCCCAGAGTGGGGTGACCTCTTCAATCTTTACTTCTCTTTCTCCAGGTTTTACAGAGAGATCAATCTTGAAGGTGTCCTCCAGCTCTTGCCGCCTCTGTGTCATGAGCTGCTGCCAGAGCATCTGCACTGTCTTCTGGATGCTGTGCTGGACTGAGAGGAAGAACACATCACATGATCAGGATGGCCTCCATGCTCCTCCCAGAGAGACCAAGAGATGGCATGTTGTGGCTGCTTTCATTGACATCCATTTTGAACATCATCCTAGATTTGCAATCCTACTGACATCAATGTGTGCTGACTTTTGCCCTGCTTCTAACTTTCCACCACCAAATCCTGCCTGCCTCACATGTCCAGAGCTAGAAATCATGATTGATGGGGTTAGGGAACTTCTTTCTCTCACCTCCCAATTCTGTTAGATGTCACACTGGGAGATGCTTGTGAGGGCTCTAGGTAACCAAATAGCTTCCCCCTAAAAGCTCCTTCCAAGCTATCTTTTATATTAGCCCTTCAGAGGAATAAACCAAAACTGTGTACATGAAACCAGGACCCAAGCCAGAACTCTTTCCTGGCACTGGATCAAGCTTCTCACCAGCCACCCAGCTCAGTACTCTTCATTTGCCCAGATATGAACAAATCTACCAAGCCATTCTGCCTGCTGTGCCCACAGCTATAATCCCACGATCAGTACCTAAATTCCCTTTAATCTTGGACCACTAGGTCTCCCTTTGATACCAGCCTCTAGTCTGTTTTATCACCCTAGGAGGATGGACATTGCTCAGTCCACTCTACCACCAAGTCCCCAAATGCTAATAATGTTCATGTTATAATCAGTATTGTCAGAGTAAAATTTAAATTCACAAGATTTTTGAGCACTGGCTTTGAGTACCTATCTGACCAGAAATCAGGCTCTCATGTCCACCATCTAGTATCACAAACTCTCACATCGTAACTGGCAGCAAACCAAAGCAGTCTGCTGAAGCCTCCTGAACCAAAGAGAGCAATCTGCCAGACACATGGATCCAAATGCATTTTTGTTTTTACAAATTGCCAATTCCTTTAACTTCACTTGATATTATCAAATCCAAGAATAAACTCTATTAAGCTAAATATTTTATAAACGAGAAATGAGTTTATTAACTTCATTCCTGTTTTCTAGGGAAGAAAGCTAAAGGGACGGCTATATAACGGCTTCAACTGAGATGGTATCTAGTGGTCCAAAGGAAAAGTTCAAGAGACTAACAGAGAAGTAAAATCAACTTACAGTGAGGTCCTCTGGAATTTGGGTAAGAACACGAAGTTCTTAGTCTAACCAAGTTCCACAGAGCTCTCTCTTCTTCCACCTGTCCATCCATCATCCCATTCCATGTTTAATATGAAAAGATCACTCCAATTTTATTCTCATTTAGGTTACCTTGCTGTACTGCTATATCATTCTGGGATTTTCTAGGGCTTCTTCTGCCCTTTGACTATCTCCTTAGTAGTATTTGTCTCCTCATCTTGGGAAAGATAAACTGAAGAAAGAAACACTAGCAGTTATCACTTCACTATCCATCTACTCCCCCCAAAATAAACAACAGATAAAATGTACCATCGCTCAAACTTGGGAAGTCATCCGCTCTTTTTTCTCTCTCTTCTTCATTTGGAGAAAGAAACACTTGATGATAAGGAGTCATTCTAGGCTTGGGTTCCAATCCAAATCCTTCTGGGTAACTAGTAGACAAGAGATTTTTCACTATAAAATCCAATTTCTTTGTGAGTATGCCATTGTTCTTTATTACCCATGATTATCCTCCAAACTCAATACATATCAATATGGAAAAACTGTCTAATCAAGTTGAAGCAAACAGCTATGACAACTTCCATGACAGATATTAAAGAATAGCTTCCTGGAAAATAGAAAAACACCTTTTTTTTGTCCCTATCTTATTAAATCTAATCCATGCTCCTAGGAGACCACCTTAACCCTCTCCTTGTTTCTCCACCATTATAATTGGTCATTTATTTTTGCAGACTTCCAAAGCACTGAACTCTGCCTTTGTTTGGCATGAATCTCACCCTTCCTGGAATGGGGCTAGGGCCCGCTCCATTGGGCCTCTGACCTGTACAATATTACAGAGTCCATATTCATAAAGGTGCTATACTTGGACTCTTCTGTTTCAAGAGTTATCATATCTTGAAATTCATAGTAATTTTTGAACAAGAGACCCTCGTTTTCACTTTGCCAAGGTCTGCACATCCTGCAATTTGTTGTAAGTGAGGTGGTTGGTTCTAACATATTAGGCTCCCCATGAGCTGTGTGCTCCAGGGCTCCTAGTCATGTTAATATATATGTGCTCCCTTCTCTGGGCCCCCTCAGCCAACCAAGCAGAATATGCACTCAGTACATGTTTGTGATTGAACCAAAAACTGACAAACAAGAAAATGAAAAAATACAGCAGCATATGAGTACTTCAATTCTTGAAATTTCTAGCATGGAGTGCCTTTAGATTCTGGAGTCCATTTTCCTAAATGGAGGAATATGATGAGAGAGGAACTTTAAGCACACAAACCAATGGGCATTCCGTTCTCTTTACCTTTGCTTTCAGTATGCATAAGACCCAATTCTTGAAGTACAGAAAATACAATCTAATCCACACACTGAAAATGAATTATTTTATTTCAAACAAACAAAAAAAAAGGCAAGTGCCTCCTCTGGGCTAGGGGGCTAGGAGTATTTTTCTGGTGCTTCCCAGAGAGTTACTCTAGTTTTTTGTAATGCTTAATAGTCAACTCGACAGGATTTGGGGGATTTTTTCCCCCAGGAATCAAACATAGTTTGTACTGGGATAAATAAAATCATCCCATAGTCCTCTCTTCCTCTCCACTCAGCATGGCTCTCTATTAATGAGATAATATTCACAGGCAGTGTGAACCCAAGGCCCTGGTGACACATGATGTATACACACTGCCACACCCAGACAGGGAAAGTACACACACACACACACACACACACACACAGAGAAATGTAATATTCTCAAACTTTTAACTTCAAGAAAGTGATTTAAAGTGGGTTAATTTTTTGTTATTAGTATTTCTTACACAAGTGTACTTATGGGTGTTATTTTACATCATAAATTGTCTATATATTGTTTCTGTAAGCAAAATTATTCCTCACTTGCATAATATATGTTTTTCCATTCTATGGTTGTATTTATCAAAGGTTAACATTACTGAAGTCTGCCTACATCACACAATCAGTGTGCATATTTAAAGTTGAAGTTTTCTACCCCAAAAAATAAATCAAAAAGGAATTTTAACTGAGAATTGTGGAAATTGGGTAAATTATTATTTTATGATGATTCTAAATGTTTAGTCATATGGACAGGCTTGAGGAAGACCTACCATATTATCAAACATTGTACATAATTTGGAAAACCAGATAAAAAAAGATTCTATCATTTATATTGACCTCAGTCGAGCGTCCCTCTGAATGGTCTGTTCTGCATTGACTATTGGTGGGCAAGAAAACAGAAAAATGGGTAGCTCTTACCTCCTTGCACTAAGCAGAAACAGACAATGCATGAGACACAGTAGGAAGCTGGAGTTGGAGTTATAGGTGGCAAAGATAATGTCCCAGTGTTCCTGCAGGAATTCCAGGATGCTGAGAAGGCTGAGGCTTTCAGAGAGAGACTGCCGGGGCTTGGAGAGGCAATAAAGAATGACTTTATTTAAACTGCTGTACAAAGCACTGATGACAGTGTCCCTTTGTGAAGAGGCATTCTCGATGACCTGTGTCATAAAATAAACACACACATACACAAACATACGTGTGAACACTTTACGATTTTAGAACTGACCCAGTTACCTGTGAAGGTGATACAATCTCAGCCTTTTCTGTATTTCAAAAAGTGGCATGATCTAAAATTCAAATACGACAATTTTCTCTACCTTTGAGCTTCTATTTAAGTGAATGATCAATAAAGGCAATTCAAGTTGTTAGATTTACCAAAAATTAGTAGAAAAAACTTTAAATTTACCATAGTCATATTCTAGAAAGTAGACAGGGGAACCAGAGATTTCTGAAATATAGGTAAGATGGTTGACCTTTAGTGTATAAGAACACACTATTAATAATGTCTAATTTAAAAATGTTCCTAACTGTACATATTAGTTATCACACACAGAATTTTTACAATATTACAGGTATCATACTAAGCATTTTTGCATGAAATTGCATATATTGTCTCACTTAAGCATCCTAACAACATGATGAAACAAACACTGAGGTTGTCCCATTTTCGAGATAAGAGAAGGATGAGGGTCAAAGGGGCTAACTGGTCAGCAAGGGTCGAAGCCACACCCGACATCTGAGCCGTACTCTTAACCACCATAACATCTAAGGGAGACAGGAGTTCAATGAATTTTGAGCACGTGAGAAACTTAGATGGGGAAGGCAGAAGGTCCTTGTCAGTAGCCTTAACACTAATCAGTCCATCTATATTTGGCTTCATCACAAGAATCCACAGAACAAAAATTACATGCAAAATTTTTCAATCTAATTGAAAGGTCATTTATTAGTTATAGATTGTTCTCTTAGAATTTTATGGGTACTGCAAATATTTATACTAATGAAGTTAGTTTTATTTAAGTCTGCTGTAATTTGGGGTTTGTTTTCTTATCACTGTCTCCTCCTGCTCCTCAGATCGATCACGTCTTTCAAACTGAGGTTAAGAGTTATGAGTCATAAGCAGGAGTGAAGGATGGCAAATGTGGATAGAACCAAGAGTCCTTGGGCCTGGCACCCCTGAAGGGACATAAGGCCCAGCAGGCACCCACTTTTTAGTATTATCTCTGAGTTTTTTCTTTGGCCATTAGAATTTGCAATGGCTTAATGTATGTGTTCTCTCCCAAATTTCATTTGTTGAAACTCTAATACTCAATGCAATGGTATTTGGACATGGGGTCTTTGGGAAGTGATTAGGTCATGAGGATAGAGCCTTCATGATGGAATTTCTAAAAGGATAGGAAGAGAACAGGGAGAGACTTTTTCCTCCCTCTCTGTAGTATGAAAATACAGTAAGAAGATGGCCATCTGAAAACCAGGAAGAGAGCCCTCACCAGACACTAGATCTTCCAGTACCTTGATCTTGGACTTTCTAGCCTCCAGCACTATGAAAAGTTTGTTGTTAAGCACCCCAGACCGTGGCATTCTGTGACAGCAGCCTGAATGAAATCAGGAGCTCCCCAGCTACTTTCATTCTCAACACAACTCCCCAGGAATCTGAGTTTAATCTTCTCAGAGATGACAAGGGATATTTCTCTCCTCTCAAAGTTTTTCTTGAAAACCTCTGACTACATTATTTTTGGGCTTGCCTGGAACTGTGTATCAGTCAGACTGACTATCACCCTAGGAACTGTCCTGGGGTCTACAATAACTCCACAGACAGAAGGGTGATTGTGGTGCCGATGTCACTCTCCCTATGAAACATGAAGAGGAAGGACAGTGGCTCTCCTGGGTTCTGCTGAAGAGGACATGCCAAGAGCAGCTGGCAGGAGTTGCTGGAGGCAAACTTCCATTGAGTAAGAGAAAGAGCTCTCTGACTATCACAGGTGTCCCAATGGCTGGGACCGCCTTGTCCCACAGTGAGCTCCTCATGCAGGGAAGTGTCAAGGAAAGAACAACTGACCACTTGATAAACAAGTTTTCCAGAATAAAATGGGTGACAGGAACCAGGAAAAAAAATAGTTCAACTTTAGAATTTTGAGATTGTATGAGTGTGTGTGTATATACATGTACAATAAAGAATCTGTATACATGTATACATTCTTATACCTAAGGATGTATCTATAGGCATGGCCATCTATGGGTATGCCTGTGGATCTGTCTGGAGAGAGCACATGCAAGAATAATAGGACTAGCCCAAACATGACAAATGGTGGTGAACACTAAAGAAGAGAATGAAATAGATTGTTTGGGGATAAAGACCTTTTTGGCCCTTTCTTTGTTGATGAAGAATAACAACAATTAAAATTAAAACAATAATCACAATAAAAACCCAAAGGAGGTGTGCAGAATCTAGAAGGAGACAAAGCTCAAGAGCTGGCACAGGGGACTGCAGCTCCCAACCACTGAGGTGGATCTCAGGTTGCCTGAGGTGAGAGCTCTGCAGGGTACTCAACAGTCACCAGGTGTTGTCTAGGCCATAAAGGTCTTCCTACTTTTGCCCCCCCATCCCAGATCCTGTTTCCAGGAAGGACAGCCAGTCAATCTGGACCAACTGTATAGCCAGCAGCATGTCATACAGACATTTGGTCAGTCAGCAGAACTTTCCATACCACCATGGCCAGCCTGGGGTTCTTACCACCATGATGTATTCTGTGATGAAGAGAAGGATGTGTCTGGGGTCTGCTGAGAACATCCCACTGTACAGTTTCTCTACCAGCTTCTGGGTGAAGTGGAAGATGTTCATGAGTGAAGAAGCAGCAGCAGCTTCTGTGTTTGGCTGAGGCTCTTTATTGCCTAAGGTGGATTGAGGAGACAGACTGAGTCTGAGAAATCATCAGAGTCTGAATGGCCTTCTTTCCACAACAGTCTCCAGTCCCTCTTGGTAACCAACTACATTCCACTCACCTCTTTTTACCCCATTGTAGCTCTCTGTATTCCCCATTTCTCTGAAGATAGGGTCTTAACACACAGGTGCCCAATGAAGACCCATGTATTCAAAATAAATTGCCCTTGAATAGTCAGTAAGGATATAAACCAAGTGGAGAGGAAGCCAGTGTAGGGCACCAATTCTTCCAGTGTGCATTTGAAATGAGGGTGAAAGAAAATTTAGGCATAAAATAAATAGGAAGACCGTCATGGTGTCCTGAGGCCCTGCTGCTGTGTCGGGCAGACCTTGAAGCTGTAATGTGGATTATCTTTCCCAGGCAAGGATGCTTTGATTTCAACTAATCCTATTAACAACCTTCTGAATTAGCCACTATAGTTGTCCTCACTTCCAGATTCATGCACCTATCTAGAGGCACACCACCACCCAGTGACAGAGCCAAGATCAGATCTGGGACTCTTGAGCTCACACTTTCCACTGCTCTGTTCTACCACATTTCATATAATCCAATAGGGTTTCTGCATTGTGGGGCAAGGAAGAGTCCATAAGATGAATCATGTCACTAAGAATTTCATGGCTCAGAAACCACAGAAAGGACTTTGTTTGATCTTGTTGGGAAGGTACAGCTGCCCAGGAAGTAAGTCTTCTGAATGAAGCATTAGTCTGAACTTCTTAGGGGCAATGGCAGCATCTTCATTCAGGTTCACTTGTTTAAGAAACATTTGTTGTGCCCAGGCATATATGCAAAGAATAAGATGCTGAGCAGAAGAATGCTGAATTCTAGTTGGTATCTTGAATTCCCTCATGGGAAGAGGACACAATTCCACTGAAAGTAGAGAACTGGTTTTAGCTCAGAGGGCAGGACTTTCTGTCTCCAAGTGGCCCAATGATGGCAGGGGTATCATGGAAAGAAGCAAGAATGCCTTCTCTGGGGCTTCCAGGCAGGGCCAGTGTGCTATTACTGCAGATTTATTGAGAGCATCTTCCAAAGGCCCCCAGAGTGCCCTGAAGCACTAAGACCCAGGCCTCCTCTAGGAGACTGTGATCCATGTCTTGTGGGCATGCTGACTTTCCTGCTCAGCTGTCAGCAGTTCTGTTTCATAACAGTGAGAAGCAAGTCTCCTCCACTCACCTCTGAGCATTGACATGTCACTTCCACTCATCACATGAAATATTTCCATGGCGGAGAGCAGGATCTCAGACTGGAATTCTCGCTTCTGTTGGCTGGTGGCATTATCTGGATAAGCCTGGAAGCAAACCCAGAATTCAAACAGTAGCCACACGACCATCATGTCCATTCAGGGCCTACCGAGTCCTTTTACCTGGCCTGTATGCCAATACCACAGCTGCTGGGAGCATGGGCTGCCAACAGCTCATACCTGCCCCTTCTCCAAAGCATTGCCTTCTGCTGACCAAGTTGCTTCATCTGGAAGCGATGCCCACTTCCTTGGGTGAGAAGGCAAGTGGGAATGGTCCACAGACAATGACTGCCTGGCAGGTGCCTTAAGGTGGGGCCAACTCTGGATGTAGATAGCATACCTGTGCTCCCCTTGGGGCCAGGCTGTGGCTGAGATCATTTTCTAACTAGCTTCTCCCCCATCTTCCTTGCATCCCTTCTCTGTCTCCCCTGAGAACACAGCCTTTAAGAAATCACTTCTCTACAATCCCTGTATCAGGTTCTGCTTCTAGGAACCTGGCTAAAACCTGCCCCTCATTCATCTCTTTACTCACTGCTGCTATGCTCCCTGCTCTGCCAGGGCCTACAGCTCCTGGAGGACACTTTCCCACCACATCACTAAAGTCTAAGATGTTCTAGACTATGAGCTGGCTCTCACAAGAGATTAGCCCTGAGATCTCCCTGAATGTACCACAGCCTTGCAGAGCCCATGCCCTCCAGCAGCAGATGGCTCAGCAACCTCTGTGCACTTACCTCCAGCAGCACCTCCAGAGGCAAACACTGCTTTGGACTAGGAGCTGCAATCAAGAGCTCCCTCAACAGTAGCTGCAGAAACATCCTTAGCTGTTTCCGTGTAGGATGTGACTTGGCAGACATCTGCAGACCCTCCACAATGCTG
Organism: Micronycteris hirsuta; assembly: GCA_004026765.1. NCBI lineage: Eukaryota > Metazoa > Chordata > Mammalia > Chiroptera > Phyllostomidae > Micronycteris > Micronycteris hirsuta. Next base: position 16,976 of record PVJI01011812.1, read on the forward strand.
TCACCTTCAGCCTCAGTCCCAGGACTGCTGGCATTCTGGGCAGACTCAATCATGGCCTCCTCAAAGATAAGAGAACCCTGAGTGAGTGGTATGCGCTGCCTCAAAGTGCACTCCTATTTACTGCTGAGGTGTGCATGGGTGAGATTCTGATTAAAGCCATTAACATGTAAAGAAATTGAGGGTCCACCAAAGTAGGTGACTTGCACAGAGTCTTATGGCTCATAAGGGTACCTGTTATGGTCCCTGAACCCAAGGTAGGTGGAAGTCATGGAAAGAAGCTGAGCATGGAGCAACAGAGGCCTGCAGCACTCAGCAGGGAAGCCCAGAATGTGACTTGGGCAAGTTGTTTCCTCCTCAGAGCTATAGCTCTCATCAGTCAAATGGAGATACAGAAAAGGACATCGCAGAGATGTGTGAGAACAAATGCAAGAACAGTGCATGCCACAGTGCCTGGCCCTGGTATATGGTCACAAAAGCTGGTTCTTGCCTTCTGAAGGAACCCTCACATTTACTGCCTCCCAGGCTCTTTGCTGATTGTGACAAGTAAGATCCCCAAGTGAAACGAGGAGCTAGGACTTCAGCAAGTCCTGGCATCCAAGTCCCTTAAGCACTTTGGCCTTCACATTCTCATTTTTATATTTGTAGAAATATATGGAGATAAATGAGGCAGCATCATTAGCCCAGCTATGTCCAGAAAATCACAGAGATGCTGGGATACTGAATGACGTGCCCAAGGACATACGGCCAGGGACTCCTAACTCCCAGCTAGTGAAATGTCCATGGGCATTCATTGGTTGGCTCTTCCCTTTGCTTATTCATAAAATGTATGCAGCTGTTCTTAATTAAGCCATAAAATGAATTTAATGGCCCCTAGGGAGGTGGTGACTGCATTGATTAGCTCTTTGTGGCCTCGACTGGAAAGATGTTATATAAATTCACAGCAAACCAAAGCCTTCTGGCCAGCAACTTTCTGCATGAAGATGATCTGTCATGTTTTCTGTGTAATGAAGGTCTTTTGGAGTTGACTTGAGATAGGGACAAGACAAGGAGGTGTGGTGATAGTGCTATGAAACTGGATCCAGGGGCCCCAAGGCAGGGCCTGACTCATATGAGTTTGCCTGGGAGGTGACTTTGGTCCTGGCCCTCCTCCAGGAAGGAAGTGTTGAGTGTGGGGAGGAAGAGACCTGGGTCAGTGTGCTCCCATTGCCTTTGAGCAGCCAGCTGGAACCCCGACTCAGCAAATGGTGAGCCTGGTCCACTGTGCAGGGGCTGAGGTGGGGAGCTAGGCTAAAAATGTCAGGACTTCAGGGTTCTGGCCACCTCCAGAGGCCCTGCTTGGAGGGATGGTAAAGGTCAGACTGTGGGGTTGCCTTTCCTCCCTGCCTGGCTTCTGTGTCGGGGTGCCACCCTCCACCACCTCCAGTGTGTCGTTTTCCTTACTCTTACTTTTCTAGCGTGTTACTTCAGTTAATATTAGCCCAATAGACCATGTTATCTTTTTATAAATCTTCCAGTCTTTATACTTAGTCTTTTCATTAAAACAAATTACTCTCAAGGTGTACTTGGCCATTTGATTTTATTTTGATTTTATTTTAAACTGACGGTGATAAAAGGATATGGATCTTAGGGTGAGAGTTTTGGGGGTAGGGGCCTATGATGGGTGAGGTTTAAATCTTGGCTATGTCACTTATTAATCACATAAATCTGGGTGCATTTTACTCTCTCAACCATTTTATAAAATAGGTCTTAGGCCCCCACTAAACCCAGAGGGTACTGGTCAGTGCCACTCACTGCTGTGAATCTCCCTTTCCCCGACTAACACACACCACCTGGGCAGGGTGCCAATGAGGGTGGCATGGAGCATTAGGCTCAGGTCTGCTGTAGGTGTTCAGTAGATGGAGGCTGTTACCATGAATACACTTCTAGAAAAGATTAGCTGAAAGAGCACATCATTCATTCATTTGGTCATTTAGCAGATAATTTTGGATCCTGCACTGTGCTTGGTCTGGTTTCTAACCTCTCTCCTTACCATTCTTTGTCTTTTAGCATGTTCCTTTAACTGCGGTTACAGATTTGCAGACAGGTGTCACTAGCTCATATTTCCTGTCCTGGTCTCAGTTTCCTACGCTACCAAGGAGGGGTGATGCATAGGTTCACCCGACAGTTTTTGCCCTTCACACTCACTGAGTCCCCTTGACCTGCTGGGACGGGCTTTCGGTCTCAAACTCACTCATATCTTCTCCTGTAGCCCATTTTCTACTCCACACTCACACCTCGCCCTCCAGACTCAGCTGGTCCCTCTGCTCTCCCAGCCACCCTCTGACTTCAAGGAGTCCCAAGTCATAGCCTACAAGCAGGAGTAGCGTCCTGAGAATAAAAACCAGAGCAAGTCATTCTTCCAGCTCCACCCACCCACCTTGGTCTGGGTCACATCACAGGCATCCTGGGATGAAATTTGTTGGGAATTTGTGTCACATTATCAGTGGGAGGAGATTCCATATAGAATTGGAATTGATCTGCCATCAAATTACCAAGATTACTAACAACTCAAAAAAATTACTGAATGTGAGTTGAAAATGATTACTCAGGTTGTTTACTTACTGTTTCAGTCAAGTTGCCTCAAAATGTATCATAATTGGAGGTGGGGGGTGTGGCAGAGAGGAATTTTGCCCTTTGCTCTTGCAGGATGACACCACTTGCCCCTGTTTCATTGGGGCAGGGTTGTGGCATGTCCTACCTGGTGGGTTTGCAGGGGGAAGGTGATGGCGGCCAAGGTCTGGAGGAACTCTGGGGCCCGCCAGGCTGGATCCTGTGGGTAGGTGCTGTGCACAAGGCTGAGGAACTGCAGCACGCTGGCTGGGAAGGTTTGCTCCCAGGCACCATCTCCACACCCTGCCAAGGGCTGAGAGCACATGATGAGAGGGGTGCATGGAAGCCAGAGGATTTGAAATCTAAGAAGACCTGCTTTCTGCAACTCTCCCCCAGACATTTCATTGCAAGACCTCTAAGACTGTGGGTTGTCTTGGGATACTGGTCTTCAGCTGCAGAAGGGCTTCATGCACATAGGCATTGTTCTATAGGCTTCACACACTCCTCATAACAACCCTCTGAGGTAGGTCCTACGTTTACTTGTATCTTACAGATGGGACTACAGAGGCACAGAGAGGTTAAATAGCTTGCCAAAAGCCACCAGGGGGTAAGGAGCAGAGCCAGGAGTTGACTGAATCCAAGCAATATGGCTATAAAGTCTGCCTATCTTTCCCATATTCTCATATTCCCTCTATATGATTTAACATGGCCTTTGTGCTCAAGGAATTTGCAAATCAGGGTCAACCACAGCCTTTCACAGCCAGGTGCTTTTGCTCCCATCTCTAGACCCTGCCTTGGCTTATATATGTCCAGGCCTCTCAGAACTTGAGGAATCCAATCCCTACCAGCCAGGGATCTGGAATGGATCATGTTATACTTAGCTGATACCCAGTACAATCAGGGGGTCTGGGCATATGTCAGTCCCCATACCAAAACCTGACCTCAGTCACATGGCTGAGTCTCCATCCTGCCTGCACATTAGTGTCTCTCTGGAGCTCAGCTCCCTTAATCAGCTGTGTCAGGTCGCTCTCTCTGGAGATTGACTATAACCCCAATGTGTCCAGCTGCTGCCTGAGATCCTGCTCTATCTGATGGACAGCCTGGAACTTGAAAATTGGACCACCTTGCATAGCCACACCAACAACTAGATGGAGTGATGCTCTGAGTACTCCTGTGAGTGAATGTCAGGTCTTCCTTTGGCCAATTATTGTATTTTGCTGTGCATAATGAGTACCCACATTTTTGACCCAAACTTTCAGGAAAAAATGTTTTTTAAATTTTTAATTAAATTTATATTTAGATATTTGTTTTTGTATTATAAAAGAATTTTAGCATTTATTTTTGAACATATTATGGTATAAGAAATTTTATGTAACAAATAATTACAAAACAAAAGAAAGATACAAGGTATTTCAGTTACTACCCATATATAATGTGTACCCTAATTTTTCCCTAAAAAATGTGGGCAAAAAAGTGTGCATCATACATGGCAAAATACAGTACTCAGCCCCAGCTGCCCCCATTCATGGCTTCCTCATTTCCCCACCAGTCTGCTTCAAGTCCCAGCCCCATATTCCTGAGCCAGATGACCTGTTTACTAAGCAGATACTGAGTTCCTAGAACTGAGTCTCACACTATAATACTCAAACTTATCATCGAAAGAAAGGCACTGTGCATGGAACAGCTAGGAAGCAGATTTTAAGCTGTATCCTGTAAAGGTTTGGTATGGGCTGAGCAGGCAGGCAGAAAGAAACTGATTTTAACTTCTCTACCAGGTGCTTACAGCACAAGATTAGATTTCAGGGGGAATACCAGAGGTTGAAGTTCAGAGAGTGTTTTTTGGTTTTTTTTTTTAGTTACTCTGCCTGGTTTAAATCCTGCATCTCCCTCCTACTACTGTGAAGCCCTCAGAAGGCTGGACCAGTTTCTTAGTCCCCCCACACCTCTAGTCCCAACCCTGTAAAACAAGGACTATAATATGACCTATTTCATTTGGTTGTTGGGAGGACTGAATGAGACATTTTAGTCCTTCAGGCTTATTTTTCATAGTGACTAGCACAAGGTTAAAAAAAAAAGCTGGAAGACAAGATCAGATAGACAGGACTTGAATTTTTGGAAGAGAAACTTGGATTTCACACATTGAGCAACCAGAACTCCCTGAAGGTTTTTAAACATGGCAGTGATCAAAAATGTAATGCTGATGGCTGGACACAGGTACATCCACCATGCTCTTGCTCCATGACCTTACCTAAGGGAGTTAACCTCCATAGCTGCAGTTTCTACATGTGCACAATGGAGATAATGCTGTCTGATTCAAAGGACTGTTGAATACAGTGAAATGGCTAACATCTACAAGACCGACAATGCAGTACATTGGAAAGAACCTGGAACAATTAGAACCTTCTAACTAGAATAAGAGCTTGTGAGAGTATAAGTTGGCACTTCACTTTGGAGAACCATCTGGTTATATCTACTAAAGCAAGTCATGTGTGTAAGTTATGATCCACAATTTCACTCCTGGGCATATTTCTTTCTAACAGAAAAAAAATATGTATGCCTAGCCAAAAATATGTACAAAGCAGCTTTATTCATAACATTTCCAAATGGAAACAACGAAGAATAGTTAAATAAATTGTGATAAGTTATCACAATAAAATACTACTCAATAAAACAAGAATGAATTACTGAATACAACATCATGAATGAATTCCACAAATATAAGGATGAGTAAAAGAAGCTGGATGTGATAGATTAGATACTGTATGGTTCCATTTATATCAAGTTCACAAACAAGGAAACTAATCTGTGGTAGGTTAGTTACCATTGGGCAAGGCAATAACATCAAACCAAATAACTTGTAAGCAAATGAAAATATAAATAAGATAAAATAAAAAAAATAAATGGTTTGAGAAAGGTACATTAGACTTATTTGCTACAATTGACTTTCTGGTCTTTTTTCTTTTATCCTTTCAGTTTTTGCTTTTTTATATTTTGATACTGGTCTACTGCATGTGGTAAATTATACTTTTATGACAGATATCTTCATTGAACCAATACAACCTTTGAGTGGCTTTGCTTTTATTATGTTTGTTAAATATCAGAAGGTTGGCCTTATTTATTGACCAATCTGAGAGTCCTATCTGTTATACCAGTTAACCATTTTATGTTTGATATTATAATATAAATGTTTAGTTTTTTTATTTCTATCAGCATACTATATATTTTCTTTATTTTAAATATGTTCATGTTATTCCTTGTTTTTTTAATAACATTAATTTGTTAGAAAGGTAACAGACTCCTTATGCTGCAAACAGAAAAATATATAATATTTCAGGTACCCCAAAATTAATTTCAACATTAGATCTATGATGGAACCATGAATAAGTTCCTCAAAGATGTAAAGTGTGCAGATCATGTGCTCTGACTAGGACAAAACAAAACTAAAAATGGATAGAAACAATAAAAGAAATAAAAAATTCAACAACATGGACACTGTAACATACAAATCAAAAAGTCTTTAAAACTGCAATCACAGAAATTCTAGAAGACAAAACAAAAAAAATGAAAGTGCTAAATATCAAAATCTTAAAACTAGCCAGAAAAAAAATCAGGAGAATGATAATTATATCATAAGGTAATTCTTTAAATAAATCTGCAGGTTCTGAGCTTTTTAAATAATGGGAAGATAGAGGCATAGGTAGATACCTGTGCCTCCTTGCACACCCAAAAGAAGGACAAGAACCATTTAAAGACAAAAAATAACCAGAACTGACAGAAAATTGAACTGTAAGGAAGTCTGACAACCAAGGAGTTAAAGAAGACACATTCATTCACACCAGTAGGAGGAGGAGAGCTGGGCAGCTGAGCAGGGAGGGCTCTAGGCAAGGCAGCAGCTGGTGGACCCAGTGAGGCCGCAGCTGGTGGAGTGGGCAGTCCCACATTCGCATGTGGATAAAGGAACAGCTGGGGAGTGAAACAGACCGCACAGCCGAGGGAAATAACGTCTCAAACCTGTGACTGAAAACACCTATGGTGGTTGAGGCAGCAGTGAGAGTAACTCCCAGCCTCATGGAAGAGTTCGTTGGAGAGATCCACAGGGTCCTAGAATGTACACAAGCCCACCCACCCTGGAATCAGCACTGAAGGGCCCAACTTGCTTGTGGGCAGTGGGGGAAGTGACTGAAAGCTGTCAGAGAATGGAGCAAGTGCCATTGTTCCCTCTCGGACCCCTTCCCTGCATACAGCATCACAACACAACGACGTGAGGTACCCCGCCCTGGTGAACACCTAAGGCTCTGCCCCTTACTACACAACAGGCACACCAAGGGGAAAAAAATGGCTCAAATGAAAGAACGGATCAAAGCTCCAGAAAAAATACAACTAAGCCATGAAGAGATAGCCAACATATCAAATGCACAGTTCAAAACACTGGTAACCAGGGTGCTCACAGAATTGGTTGAATTTGGTCACAAATTAGATGAAAAAATGAAGGCTACACTAAGTGAAATAAAGGAAAATGTACAGAGAACCAACAGTAATGAGAAGGAAACTGGGACCCAAATCAACAGTGTGGACCAGAAAGAAGAAAGAAACATTCAACCAGAAAAAAATGAAGAAAGAAGAATTTTTAAAAATGAGGAGAATCTTAGGAACCTCCAGGACATCTTTAAACATTCCAAAATCTGAATTATAGGGGTACCAGAAAGAGAAGAGGAAGACCAAGAAATTGAAAACTTATTTGAACAAATAATGGAGGAGAACTTTCCAAATCTGGCAAAGGAAATAGACTTCCAGGAAATCCAGGAAGCTCAGAGAGTCTCAAAGATGTTGGATCCAAGGAGGAACACACCGAGGCACATCATCATTAAGTTATCCAAGATCAAAGACAAAGAGAAGATCCTAAAAGCTGTGAGAGAGAAGGAGACAACTACCTATAAAGGAGTTCCCATAAAACTGTCAACTGATTTCTCAAAAGAAAACTTACAGGCAAGAACGGGCTGGAAAGAAGTACACCAAGTCATGAAAGAAAAGGACCTAATCCAAGATTACTCTATCTGCCCTGGCTGGTGTAGCTCAGTGGATTGAGCATGGGCTGGGAACCAGAGGGTCCCGGTTCGATTCCCCATCAGGGCACATGCCTGGGTTGCGGGCCGGGTCCCCAGTGGGGGCCATGTGAGAGGCAACCATACATTGCTGTTTCTCTCCCTCTCTGTCTCCCTCCCTTCCCCTCTCTCTAAGATAAATAAATAAAATCTTAAAAAAAAAAAGATTACTCTATCCAACAAAACTTTCATTTAGAATGGAAGGGCAGATAAAGTACTTCTCAGATAAGGTCAAGTTCAAGGAGTTCATCATAACCAAGCCCTTATTATATAAAATGTTAAAGGGATTTATCTAATAAAAAGAAGATAAAAGATATGAACAGTAAAATGACAGCAAACTCACAGTTGTTAACAACCACACCTAAAACAAAAGCATACTAAGCAAACAACTAGAACAGAAACAAACCACAGAAATGGAGATCACATGGAGGGTTAGCAATGGGGGAGGGGGAGAGAGGGGGAAAATGTACAGAGAATAAGTAGCATAAATGGTATGTAGAAAATAGACAGGGGGAGGTTAAGAATAATAGTATAGGAAATGTAGAAGCCAAAGAACTTAAATGTATAACCCATGGACATGAAATAAAGGCAGGGAATGTGGGGCATGTGCAGGGTGAAGGGGAATAAAGGGGGGGAAATGGGACAACTGTAATAGCATAATCAATAAAATATATTTTAAAAAATAAAAAAACGGGAGTGGTGGGGCAAAGAGAGAGTATAAACTTATAAATTAAGAATAAGAAAGGGAAAATAATCACAAAAAATTAAATAATTTTTAAAAGTACTCAGAAAACTACACAACATTGAAAAAGGAAATTAAGGGAGACACAAATAAATAGAAGCATGTACAATGCTCATGGATTGGAAGAATTAACATCATCAAAATGTCCATACTACCCAAAGCAATTTATAGATTCAGTGCAATCCCCACTAAAGTACCAATGACATATTTCACAGATATAGAATAAATATTTCAGAAATTTATATGGAACCATATACAACCACAAATATCTGCAGCAATTTTGAGAAAGAAGAACAAAGCAGGAGGGATCACAATACCTGATATCAAACTGTATTACAAGGTCACTGTAATCAAAATAGCCTGGTACTGGCATAAGAACAGACACATGGAACAGAATAGACAGCCCAGAAATAAACCCAATATGGTCAATTAATATTTGACAAAGGAGAAAGAAGCATAAAATGGAGTAAAGTTAGCCTCTTCAACAAATGGTGTTGGGAAATCTGGACAGCTACATGCAAAAAAATGAAACTTGATCACCAACTTATACCATACACAAAAATAAACTCAATGGCCAAGATGGAGGCGTAGGTGGACGCACTGTGCCTCCTCGCACAACCAAAAGAGGAAAAACAACAATTTAAAAAACAAAAACAGTCAGATCCAAGAGAAAACTGAACTGAGTGAAAGTCCGACAACCAAGGAGTTAAAGAAGACACGTTCATCCAGACCGGTAGGCGGGGCGGAGCCAGTTGGAGGGCGCTCCACGAGACACGGTTTGTGGAGCGGTGCCAGTGGTGCTCCCACCGCCTGAAGCGGCCCGTGGTGGGTGTGCCTGGCCAAAGCGCGGCAGGCACACTGCGAGACCAGGGCTGAGACTGGTGAACCGGGAGCTCCCTCACTAGCATGCGGATAGACCCGGAGGAAAAGCTGGGGGGTGAAACAGACTGCTTGGCCCACCAACGCAGGGAAATAAAGCCTCAAACCACCAATTGAAGACACCTGTGGGGGTTGAGGCGGCAGCAAAAGGAACCCCCAGCCTCACAGGAGAGTTTGTTGGGGAGGCCCACAGGGACTCAGAACGGTGCAGCCCCGCCCACTCACCCTGGAGCCAGCAAGTAGGGGATCAACTTGCTTGTGGGCAGCTGGGGAGGTGTGGAGAGCCGAGCAAGCACCATTGTTCTCTCAGGCCCCGCCCCCACACACAGCGTCACAACCAGCGATGTGGATTTCCCCGCCCTAAGCTCTGCCCCTTAAAGTAACAGGTGCACCGAGGGGAAAAAAAAGAAAAGGCCCAAACGAGAGAGAAATAAATTGCGGCAAGATAAGGGGAAGCAGAGTCCACTTCCTCCTCCCCACAAGTGAAACACCTAGCTGATTTTCTGAGGAACAGAGCGAACTCCCAACAGTATTCCAGCATATATGAAGATTGGTGACCAAGATTACAGGGGAAACTGAATGATCAGACACCTGACACAGACAGGAGGACCAGGGGAGCAGACCCGGCTGGACACTTTTAAAGCCAGCCAGCAGAAGCTTTTTTTTGTTTGTTTGTTTCTTTGTTTTTTTCCCCACCCTCCTTCCTATCTGTCCTTCTTTATTTTTTTAATTCCTTCTTCTTTCCTTTCATTTAGTATTTCTAGTCTTCTCCTCTTCTTATTTCTTATTTTCATTTTTTATTTTTATTTTTATAATTTTTATTTTTTTAATTTTTTTTCTTTCCTTTCTTCTTCTTCCTTCCCCTCTCTTCTTTATCCACAGGTGAGACATTAAAACCTGGAGTTGAAAAGAGAAGAGAGCTAGACCCAGACAAGGGTCAGCCAAAAAAACAGAGACAGTGACACAAAATTAACTTCACTACTCCAGAGAACTTGACAGATCAATTTAAGAAACAGAGGCTAGCAAGAAGAGTCTCACAAACAATGGAAAGACAAAGAAACAATCCCCAAATGAAAGGAAAGGAGGAAGCCCCAGAAAGAATGATAAACGAAACAGAGGCAAGTCAACTATCAGATAGTGAGTTCAAAGCATTGGTTATCAGGAAGTTCAAGAGCTTGATGAGCTCGCAGTTCAAGAGCTTGATGATCTCGCAGAGAATTTCCAGAAACTACAGGGAAACTATAATGAACTCACTGCAAACTATGTCAACATGAAAAAGGAAATAGAAACTATCCACAAGGGCCAAGAGGAAATGAAGAATACAATTTCTGAACTGAAGAACACAGTAGAAGGAATCAAAAGCAGGCTCGATGAAGCAGAGGACTGGATCAGCGAGCTGGAAGACAAGGTAGAAAAAAAAAACAAAAAGAGCAGGAACAGGAAAAGAGACTCAGAAAGAATGAAGATGTATTAAAGGAAATGCAGGACAACATGAAACGTAATAATATCCGTACTATACAGATACCAGAAGGAGAAGAAGAAGAGCAACGGATAGAAAACGTGTTTGAAAAAGTAATGATGGAAAACTTCCCTATTCTGATGAGAGAAAAAGCCACACAAATCCAGGAAACACAGAGAGTCCCAATCAAAAGGAACCCAAACAGGCCCATTTCAAGACAATCATAATTAAAATGGCAAAATACCAAGACAAAGAGAGAATCTTAAAGGCAGCAAGACAGAGACAGGAAGTAACATACAAGGGAGCCCCGATAAGGTTAGAAGCTGACTTCTCAATGGAAAAGCTCCAAGCCAGAAGAGAATGGCAAGAAATATTCCAAGTAATGAGAACCAGAGGCCTACAACCAAGGCTACTGTACCCAACAAGGCTCTCAATTAAGATAGATGGCCAAATAAGGAGCTTCCCAGACAAAAGAAGTCTAAAAACTACACCTCCACCAAACCAGCTCTGCAAGAGATGCTAAAGGGACTTCTTTAAGTAAAGGAGGAAAAGAGAGAGAGAAAGGAACACAGATACAAAAAAAAAAATGGCAATGCATAAGTACCTATCAATAATAACCTTAAATGTAAATGGATTAAATGCTCCAATCAAAAGACATAGAATAGCTGAATGGATAAAAAAGCACGATCCACACATATGCTGCCTACAAGAGACCCACCTCAGGACAAAAGACATACACAGACTGAAAGTGAAGGGCTGGAAACAAGTTTTCCAAGCAAAAGAACAGGGAAAAAAAGCTGGGGTAGCAATAGTCATATCAGACAAAATAGACTTCAGAAAAAGGGCCATAAAGAGAGATCAGGAAGAACACTTCATAATACTCAAGGGAAGAATCCACCAAGAAGACATAAACATTGTAAATATATATGCACCCAATACAGGAGCACCCAAATACATAAAGAAATATCTTGGAGGACTTCAAGAAAGATATTGATAGCAACACAATTATAGTAGGAGACTTCAACACCCTACTGTCAAAAATGGACAGATCTTCCAAACAAAATATCAGCAAAGATATTGTGGCACTGAACAATACTCTAGATGAAATGGACTTAACTGATATATATAGAGCCTTTCACCCCACAGAAGCTAAATACACATTCTTTTCTTTTCAAATGCACATGGAACATTTTCAAAAATAGACCATATGATAGGACACAAAACAAGCCTCAACAAATTCTAGAAAATTGAAATCATACCAAGTATTTTCTCTGACCACAAGGGACTGAAATTAGAAACGAACCTAAAGGAAAAAACCCAAAACACTCAAAATCATGGAGATTGAATAGCACGCTATTAAACAATGAATGGGTCAAGGATGAGATTAGGGATGAAATCAAAAAGTTCCTTGAAACAAATGAAAATGAACTGACAACAACCCAAAACTTGTGGAACACAAACAACTTAACCCTATGCTTACAAGAACTCGAGGAACAACAACAAAGACAACCCAAAGCAAGTACAAGGAAGGAAATAACCAAGATCAGAGCAGAATTAAATGACATAGAGACTAAAAAAACAATTCTAAGGATCAATTAATCCAGAAGCTGGTTCTTTGAAAAGATAAACAAAATCGACAAGCCTTTAAGCAGGCTCCTCAAGAAAAAAAGAGAGAGGGAGGACCCAAATAAACTAAATCAGAAATGAAAGAGGAGATATTACAACTGATGCCACAGAAATACAAAGGATTGTAAGACACTACTATGAAGAACTGTATGCCAAGAAATATGAAAACCTAGGCAAAATGGACGAATTTCTAGAAAAATATAATCTTCCAAAACTCAATAAAGGAGAAGCAGAAAGCCTGCACCGACCAATAACAGTGAATGAAATTTAAGCGGTAATCAAAAAACTCCTGACACACAAAAGCCCTGGGCCAGATAGTTTCACAGGAGAATTCTACAAAGCATTTAAGGAAGAACTAACCCCTATCCTTCACAGACTATTCCAAAAAATCCAAAATGATGGAAGACTCCCAAAATCTTTTTATGAAGCCAGCATCATCCTAATCCCAAAACCAGAAAAAGACACAACAAAGAAAGAAAACTTCAGGCCAGTATCACTGATGAATATTGATGCTAAAATCCTCAACAAAATATTAGCAAACTGCATCCAGCAATACATTAAAAAGATCATACATCACGACCAGGTGGGATTCATCCCAGGGATGCAAGGATGGTACAATATTTGCAAAACAAGAAATGTAATACATCACATAAACAAAAGCAAAGACAAAAATCACATAATCATATCAATAGATGTGGAAAAAGCATTCAATAAGGTACAGCATCCATTTGTGATAAAAACACTTAGCAAAGTGGGAATAGAGGGAGCATTCCTCAACATAATAAAGGCCATATATGAGAAACCTTCAGCCAACATTACACTCAAAGGACAAAAACTAAAATCTTTCCCACTAAGATCAGGAACAAGACAAGGCTGTCCACTATCACCACTTCTATTCAACATTGTTCTGGAAGTTTTAGCTACAGCAATCAGACAAGAAAAGGAAATAAAATGCATCCAAATTGGAAAGGAAGAATCAAAACTGTCGTTTGCAGATGACATGATAGTGTACTTAGAAAATCCTATAGACTCCGCCAAAAAACTACTCGATCTAATAATTGAATTTGGCAAAACAGCGGGATACAAAGTCAAGATCCAGAAATCAAAGGCATTTTTGTATACCAACAGTGAAACAGCAGAAACAGAAATCAGGGAAAAAATCCCATTTGATATAGCAATGAAAGAAATAAAATACCTGGGAAGAAACCTAACCAAGGAGGTAAAAGACCTGTACTCAGAAAACTATCCAACACAGAAGAAAGAAACCAGGAAGACACAAACAAATGGAAACATATACCATGCTCATGGATTGGAAGAATCAACATCATCAAAATGTCCATACTACCCAAAGCAATTTATAGATTCAATGCAATCCCTATCAAAATACCAATGGCATATTTCACAGATATAGAACAAACAGTTCAAAAATTTATATGGAACCATAAATGACCCTGAATATCAGTTGCAATTTTGAGAAAGAAGAGCAAAGCAGGAGGTATCACAATTCCTGATATCAAACTGTATTACAAGGCCACTGTAATCAAAACAGCTTGGTACTGGCATAAAACATACAGATAGACCAATGGAACAGAATAGAGAGCCCAGAAATAAACCCGAGTCTCTACGGGCAATTAATCTTTGACAAAGGGGGCAGAAGCATGAAATGGAAAAAAAATAGCCTCTTCAACAAATGGTGTTGGGAAATCTGGACGACTACATGAAAAAAATGAAACTCGAGCACCAACTTACACCATACACAAAAATAAATTCAACGTGGATAAAAAGACTTAAATGTAAGTCGTGACACCATAAAAGTTCTAGAGGAAAACATTGGTAGGAAAACCTCAGACATTCCACGCAGCAACATCTTCAATGATATGTCCCCTAGAGCAAGAGACATAAAGAAAAGAATAAACAAATGGGACCTTATCAAAATAAAGAGCTTCTGTGGAGCTATAGAAAACAGTATTAAAATAAAAAGAGAACCAACAGTGTGGGAAAACATATTTGCCAATAATACCTCAGACGAGGGTTTGATCTCCAAATATATAAAGAACTCATATGACTCCACTCCAGAAAGACAAAAAACCCAATTAAAAAATGGGCAAAAGACATGAACAGACACTTCTCAAAAAAGGACATACAGAGGGCTCCGAGACGTATGAAAAGATGCTCAACATCATTAGCCATCAGAGAGATGCAAATTAAAACCACAATGAGATATCACCTCACACCAGTCAGAATGGCCGTCATCAACAAAGCAACAGATAACTGTTGGAGGGGATGTGGAGAAAAGGGAACCCTGCTGCACTGTTGATGGGAATGCAGACTGGTGCAGCCATTGTGGAAAACAGTATGGAACTTCCTCAGAAAAATGAAAATGGAACTGGTTTTCGACCCAGCAATTCCACTACTGGGATTATACCCTCAGAACTCTGAAAAACCAATTCAAAAAGACCTATGCACTCCAATGTTCATAGCAGCACAATTCACAATAGCCAAGTGCTGGAAACAACCCAAGTGTCCATCAGCAAATGAGTGGATCAAGAAACTATGGTACATTTACACAATGGAATTCTATGCAACAAAGAGGAAGAAGGAGCTTATACCCTTTGCAACAGCATGGATGGAACTGGAGAGCATTATGGTAAGTGAAGTAAGTCAGGCAGTGAGGGACAAATACCTTATGATCTCACCTTTAACTGGAACATAATCAACAAAAGCAAAAAGCAAGCAAAGCTTAACCAGAGACATTGAAATTAAGAACAATTTATCAATAGACAAGGGGGAGGGGGAGGGGACAATGGGGAAAAGGGTCTTCAGGAACCACTATAGAGGACACATGGACAGAACCAAGGGTGGAGAGGGAGGCAGGGAAGGGAGGTGGGATTGGAGGGGAGAGTATGCAAACAACTGTAATTGAATAACAATAAAGTTTAAAAAATAAAAATAAACTCAAGATGGGTAAAAGTCTTAAATATAAATCATGACACCACAAAAGTCCTAGAGGAGGACATAGGAAGGAAATTTTCAGATATGCCACACAGAATTATTTTTACCTGTATGTCCCCTAGGGCAAGTAATATAAAGGAAAGAATAAACAAATGGGACTACATCAAATTAAAAAGCTTCTGTACAGCTGAAGACATCAGCAAAATAAAAAGGGAACCAACTATATGGGAAAATATATTTGCCAATGATACCTCAGACAAGGGTTTGATCTCCAAAATATATAAGGAACTTGCATGGCTCCACACCAGGAAGAGAAACAATCCAATTAAAAAGTGGATGAAGGACATGAACAGACACTTCTCCAAGGAGGACACACAGAGAGCCTAGACACCTATGAAAGCATGCTCAATATCACTAGCCATCAGAGGATGCAAATTAAAACCACAATGAAATACCACTTCACACCAGTCAGACTGGCCATCATTAGCAAATCAACAAACAAGTGTTGGAGAGGATGTGGAGAAAAAGGAACCCTAGTGCAATGTTGGTGGGAATGGAAACTGGTGCAGTCACTGTGGGAAACAGTATGGAATTCCCTCAAAAAACTAAAGATGGTGCCCTGCCTGGTGTGGCTCAGTGGATTGAGCGTGGGCTGCAAACCAAAGGGTTACCAGTTTGATTCCCAGTCAGGGCACATGCCTGGGTTGCAGGCCAGGTCCCCAGTGGGGGCCACTTGAGAGGCAACCACACATTGATGTTTCTCTCCCTGTCTTTCTCCCTCCCTTCCATTCTGTCTAAAAATAAATAAATAAAATCTTAAAAAAAAAAAACCAACCCAAAAACTAAAGATGGAACTCCCTTTTTTTCCAGCGATTCTACTGCTGGGATTTTACCATAAGAATCCTGAATCACCAATTCAAAAGAACCTATGTACCCCAATGTTCATAACAGCATTATTGGCAATAGCCACATTCTAGAAAGAGCCTAAAAGTTGATCAGCAAATGAGTGGATCAAAAAACTGTGGTACATTTCCACAATGGAGTACTATGCAGCATAAAGGAAGAAGGAACTCCTACCCTTCACAACAGCATGGATGGAAGTGGATAGTACTATGCTAAGTGAAGTAAGCCAGGCAGTGAAAGACCAATACCATACGATCTCACCTATAAGTGGAACCTAATCAACAAAACAAACAAATGAGCAAAAAAGAACCAGAAACATGGAAATAAAGAACAAATTGACAGGGACTCAAGGGGAGGGTGACAGGGATAACAGGAGAAAGAAGAGGAACATATACAAAGGACTCATGGACAAGGACAAATGGGAAGGGATAATCTTTAGGAGCTGAGGTTAGATGTGGCAGGGGAGAGAAATTGTGGGGGTGATGGGGACTACTGTAACTGAACAACGATTAAAAAAAAACAGGTTGGAGGGGAAGGGAGGAGGGGAGGGGAGATGATGCAAATAACTGTAATTGAACAAAAAATAAAATAAAATAAATTAAAAAAACAGTAGTAACTGCAGTAACAACAATGAATTACAGATAAGAGACTTGGAAATTAAATCAGATCATATCACAAAAACTTCAGCTTGAAACCCTGAGCAGAAAAGTCCTAAAATAACTTTTAAAGGCATTCTTTTTCTGTTTTAAGTTATTTTAAATTTAAAGAGTATTTACTTCTGATTTTGCCATTTCTGATAGTCTAAAATCATTAAAAAGGACACAAGAAATTCAAACTTACATTAGGGTCAAATATTTTTCCCCAGAGTTAATGTTTTTCATCATTCGAAAGATAAAATTTTATTAATGTGTTGGAGTAATTTTTTGTTTCAGTTTTTACACTATCTAGAATCATAGCTTTCTAGAGGCAGAGAGAATCTCTTGTATAAGGGACAGTCCCAACTGTGCATACAAATTAAATATTACACATATAAGTTGTAACCTAAACTTTCAAAATATGGAATTACAGAAGACAAAACAGAACCAAAATAGAACAAAAGCATCAGCAACAGAGAAGGAAGAAAGGAAGGAAGGAAGGAAGGAAGGCAGGCAGGCAGGCAGGCAGGGAGGGAGGGAGGGAAAGAGAAAGAAAGAACCCTAGTGCACTCTTGCTGGGAATGCAAACTGTGCAGCCACTATGGAAAACAGTATGGAATTTCCACAAAAAAAAAAAAAAAAAAAAAAAAACGAAAGAGGGAACTGCCTTTTGATCCAGAAGTCTTTTGGCAAGAGTGGATATATGGCACTGGAAACATTTAGGCTGGTTTTCTCTGTTGTGCACCTAAGTTATCACCAGGAACCTGCCTTGCCTCTCTTATCAAGGATTCTAAATAACACTTGCTAATTATTGGCATTACTTGGAAACTACTGGGAAAAGTTAAGGCGACCCTTCCAGACTTGTCTGACCCTCATCATGGCATTGGAGAATAGGACTCACCTGGCTCATTGTGGCCTTCAGCATCTGCAGGAGCAGCAGGGCACCCTCAGTGCACAGCCCAGCCCGAAGGACTTCCTCAGTGTGGTGCTTCTGCAGGAGCCACTGCAGTGCAGCATCCAGGCTGTCCTGAAAGAGGAGGCTGGGGTTGCAATGATGCCTGCACCTGCTAACACACCAGAATGGCTGCTTTTTCAGCCAGGATGTTGAGTTCCCCAAAGGGCCCCATTGGGGAAGGCAGAACAGCAAAGTAACACTCTGGCTGGCTGGCCCATATGGGGAATTTTAGCCCACTCAGTGCATAAGGGAAATACACACCTCCAAGAGACCCTACTAACAACTTGGGTTGAGTTTAGTCCTTTTACTCTGACATCAAAAACACTGTCCCAATCAACTTTAACGAATCTCTGTGAATGACATTATAGAAATATGACAAATTCACTTCAGGGTAAGTTCATACTGTAGTCAACAGAGCACTGGTTGACAAGCAGGATGATCTGGCTTTGCCTCTTTAAAAGTTTGGCTTAAGCATGCTGTTCACCAGATCCATCCATGCTGCCTCAAAGGGTAGAAGCTCCTTCTTTCTTTCTGCTGTCTAGTACTCTATGGTGTAAATGTACCATAGTTTTTTAATTCATTCATTTATAGACAGGCACTTAGGTTGCCCTCAGCGTTTGGCCATTGTAAACTGTGCTGCTATGAACATTGGGGTGCACAAGTTCTTTTGAATTGGTGTTTCAGAGTTCTTAGGATATAATCCCAGCAGTGGAATCTCCAGGTCAGACAAATAACATATGATCTTACCTGTATGTGGAACCTAATCAACAAAACAAACAAGCAAGCAAAATATAACCAGAAACATTGGAATTAAGAACAAACTGACAGTAACCAGAGGAGAAGTGGGATGGGATAATGGGGGGAAAAGTGGAAAGGGTTTTCAGGAACATCTATACAGAACACATGGGCAAAGCCAAAGGAGGGTAGCATCAAGGGTGGGAAGTGGGGGTGACTGGAGTCGGGGGGGAGTTGGGGGGAGAATGGACACAACTGTACCTGAACAACAATAAAAAATGTTAAAAAATAAAATTCTAGGGAAAAAAAAGCATGCTGTTCAGCCTCTTGGCAGTTTAGTTTCCCTCTCTGTGAAATAAAAATTGTGTTATCTACCCCATGGAATTGTCATAGATATTAAGTGAAATAAAGTATCTAAAATATTTATCATGGGTCCTGATACTCAGCAGATATGTGTTTCCAGGATACATTCTCAGAGAAATAAAAATACAGGGTTTTGATGAATTTTACCTCAGCATACAGAACATTTTATTTTGAAGTGGAATTTATAACACTTCAATTATATCAAGATTTAAATCTGTCAAATATAGTAATGAGCAGCCCTGACCAGTGTGGCTCAGTAGGTTGTGTGTTGTACTGCAAACTAAAGGGTCACCAGTTCAATTCCTGGTCAGGGCACATGCCTGGGTTGCAGGCCAGGTTCCCAGTTAGGGGT
The DNA here is from genome assembly GCA_004026765.1 of Micronycteris hirsuta. Taxonomy (NCBI): domain Eukaryota; kingdom Metazoa; phylum Chordata; class Mammalia; order Chiroptera; family Phyllostomidae; genus Micronycteris; species Micronycteris hirsuta. Next base: position 36,268 of record PVJI01011812.1, read on the forward strand.
GTGCAAGAAGCAACCAATTGTGCATCAATGTTTCTCTCCCTCCCTCTCTTTCCCTCTCTCTAAGGATAAATAAATAAAGTTAAAAAAAATACATAATGATGTACAAAGGAAGTGTAATTTTTAGCCTTCTATTTGCAAACTATGACCCCACCCCATTTCAATTCAGTGCAGTTTAACTCAATTAAAATAAAAAAAAAATTTTTGACTCTGCTATTTGTCAGGAGCCCAACAAGGTGAGTAAAAGGTGGGCCTATTCTTGAGGTGCTCAGCACCTAAAGAGAAAGGCAAATATGCAAATGTGTCTGTGCCATATAACGCAAGGGTATGCTAAGGCACAAAGGAGGGATAGCTCCCTCTTTCCGGAGGGTCTAAGCAGGAGGTGGCATCTGAGGCAAGTGATTGTGGGAGAAAGAGATCATTAAAGGCACAGGGTGGCCAAGCACTCCCTGTGGAGGTGACTCAGGCAGATCATAGCATGAAGGGCAGGCAAGTATAGAAGCTGGGCAATTGTGGGGCACAAGACTCAACACATACAAGGTTTATATCAGAATATAAGGGAATAACAGGGGTATTACTAAGGTAAAGGCCTAAACTGAGGCTCTGAGCCTATGGTGGCAGCTATCTGACTCCCCACACCACCCGCCACCATCACGGAATTCTCTAGCTGTGCACGAAAGGAGAAAAATCTAAAAGTGGGACAGATAAAAATGGAGAGCTGCTGGGCAGATGATGGGAGGCAGAGGTGGAGGAAGTCAAGGGTATCTGAAGAGTCAGCCAAGGTGTGTGGACTGCTAAGGGAAGAAATGGGTCAGGACAATCGACTCTGGAAGAAGTGGATCAGGGTAAGGGTGGAGAGTCTTAGGGAACTGCCTCAGTCATGTGGAATCAGAAAATCAAATGTGTCGCTCCATCCCTGGGGTGCCCCCAGAACCTACTTTGGGCCCGCCCGTCAGCTCCGTAAGTGGCGTCTGTAGAAAGAAGGTGGACACGATGAGGTAGACTTCTGGAATATGAACGTGGTGGGCCAGAAAGTCATTCAGAACACGGAATCCAGGAAGCAGGCAGGGGCTCTGGTCAGGCGTGGGAGCGTGGTTCTTCAGGTTATCTATTGATCAGGAATGGGCACAAAATCCAACTGAGAACAAGTGCAATTGATTCTAGCCAAGGTGAGGATTGGGCACTTGAGGGAATTCCCTGCCCCTCACTCATCCCATAGAAATTCTAGATAGAAATATACACATGGGCACAAGAAAATTCTCAACAATAATTCCTTTCTCTATTCCTGATATATTCATTCATTCATTCATTCATTCATTCAAAAACAGATAGTGCCTACAACCTTGAAATCTACAAAGTAACTTTGTACTAGGCAACAAGGACATAATGTTCCCATAAAATGTACAGAACCCCAGCCTTCACCAAGTACCTACAATAGTGGAAGGGACAGGCATGAAGTGATTAAATATCAATTAAATATATGCTTATATGTATAAATAAATAAGCATATTTATATGCTTATAAATACACTATAAGGGACAATAATAGGGGCAAAGAGAATATCATAGAGGTGCCCTATTTCAAGTGGGACCCTCCTTTTCTAGAGAAAATGGCACTTGAACTGAGAACTTGAGGATGAATCCACATCAACCAGGAGACGCCTGCTGGTGTTGTGGGTTGGGAGAAACATCCCAGGAACAGGGAAAGAGCTAAGGAGACTTTGAGAAGTGTAAGTAAGTCCCCAATGTCTGGAGAGCAGTGAGGCCCTTGTGGAAATCAGAGAGGGCTGGGCTGATCAGGAACCAGGGGTCAAGGTGATACTACTGCACAGGAGTCCTGCAGGTCCCAAGCGGAGAGGAAACAGACAGGTCCCATGCACCCCTTGAGGAGATGGTGCCCAGCCTCCTGGAGATAGGCGCACACTTACCCATCATGATGTCCATGCCTTTGGAGATGCATTCCACCCAGGATCCTGCAGACAAGCCATCTTTGAATCGTGTGAGGAGGTGAGGGCTTGACAGAAAGTACAGCAGCAGCTTCAATCCCAGCACAGTGGTGCTGGAGTGCAGGTGGCTTTGAAGGAGCAGCAGAAACCAGTCGGGCCCTAGGCTCAGGAACACGTCCTCCTTTGTCCTAGGCGGTCAGTAAAGGCAATGAATTATCCCATTCCTTGAGCAAATGGCATGTTCAGAAAATATGAATAATGGCCAGCCTCACTAGTCATCTAGGAAAGGCAAACTAAGGTTAACATCTGGGTATCACTCAGCAAAATACATATTGCATTTTAAAAGAATGGCAAACAAAATGCGAGCAAAATTGCTATAAAACAGATGAATATGTCTATTTTTCCTAAAGATTTTATTTATTTATTTTTAGAGAGAGGGGAAGGGAGGAAGAAAGAGGGAGAGAAACACTGATTTGTGCTTGCCTCTCACATGCCCCCAGCTGGCCTGCAACCGGCATGTGCCCTGACTGTGATTCAAACCAACAACCCTTTGGTTCTCAAGCTGGCACTCGATCCACTGAGCCACACCAGTCAGGGCTGAATTTGTTTATTAATGGCTAAAGTATAAGCTGGCAGAAGGTTTTCAAAATAATTGGAAACTATGTATCAATTGCTATAAAACATGCAGGTCCCTTGATAGCCCTACTCCACTGATATTGACACTCACACAGTTTCTGATAACCACCCATCTAATTTCAACAGTATAGCCATATAAAACACAAAATAGTTATTTACTTCCCTTTTTAAATACACTGGTCAACACTAATCTAAACAGAATAGTCCAAAGTTTCTGCATCTTTATCACTTTAGGGGAAAAAAACATGATTTACTGTCACTTTCAAAAGTGAATTTTAAAATGATGGGTCTGGAGTACACAGACTTGCTAGAGGGAAGTGGAAGACAGGGGGGTGGGAGGTGTCCTCTAGTCCTGCCTCTGAATTAGACTGGATGCCTTTGTCAGAACTCTTGATGTGCTCTGGTCATTTTCCTCGATGATGGTGGTGTGGTGGTGACGGTGATGACGATGACAGCAGTTAGCTTACAAAGTATTTATATTATCTCAGGCGCCATGCTCCAGGCTATCCACATATTAATTTTCATCTATGGCAAGTATTCTTTTTATTCTCACATACATGAGTAGAAGAGAGAATTGAGAGTTTAAGTCACCTCCCCTTGAAACAGAGCTGGGATTTGAATCCAGAAGTTCTTACATCTGAGCCCAGGTGCTTAAGGACTATACTACATTCCCTTTCAAAAATAATGAAAAGCAAAGGTTGAGACTAGCATATCTCCAAGTTTTCCAGTTCTACCATGTTTCGATTCTAGCAAGGTGAAGACTTAAGGGCTGGCAAATTTTTAAGCACTGCTTGCAAAGCTGTTTTTCTAAGGGGTAACACCCACTCCTTCTCCAAACACACGTAAACCATAAAATGTCAATTTGGCAAGAGCAAGGATCTGGATTGATTGCTTAGCACCACATTCTCACATCAAAGTACAGTGTCTGGCACATAGCAGGTGTTCAACAAATAGTTGTTAAATAAATGACTCCAGGGTTGGATGTCAAGCAGACCGTGAAAGAGTTAATGGAATTTTATTATTACACATGGTTTTGAAAGTTGATTGAAGGCAGATATTTCTTTTTCCAACTTGGGAAAATAACTAAGTTACTAACAGTAAATAGCAGAGGAATTTGGCAAGCCTTTGCCTTGATAGATGTTATTTAGGCTAACTCCATTCTATTCTCCCTTCTATTGTCTGCCAAGTAAAGGACATCAAAATCGGCAATTGTCACAACTGCTGAAACAATAACAATTATCTTAGAGCAATGGTGACAAAAGGAGCTTATTGTAATTATACCAAATCTGTTTCCAGCTACTATGCCCATTAAACATTTTCACTAGAATATCTTAGGGCAAGGTCTACTTTATTGAGTGGAGAGAATATAATTCTCTTTTTGACTAGAGCAGGAAACAAATTGCAGAAAGCCAACTCTGAGATGCTAAACTTTTCATTAAGAAAAGGTTTTAACACCACACCCTGTATGAGGCAGCTTCATGCCAAATCACTGTTCCTGGAGCTACTTACTCAGAGGACAGATGAAGTTGGGAGGAAGATATTACACTGAGCAGCATCTCCAGCAACTGGTTTCTGAGCCAGATTGTCTTTCCAGATGTTTGGCTTCCAGCTACAAAAGAGAAAATTTAGATTTGAGAGTGAATGCTGTAAAGAGACATATTTTCTGCAGTAAGCAATCATATTCACAAAACACTCATTTCATTCAGGACTTAGGGTGGATGGGACTCCAAATTTTGCCATTCAATTCTAGACTTCAATACAATGCTTTAAAAAAATTCAGGAAGTATTCTTAAAGTTCTCTTTAACTAGAGATGTTTTTAATCTCCCTATCTTCAGAAAAATATATCTTCCAATAGAAGATTTTTTAAAATTATCATAGGCTACAACATTACTTGAGCATCCACTAGCTGCTGGGTATTATGCCAGGCATAGGGGGTAGAGTGTGAAGACTATGGTACTCAGTATTGGTTCCTGCTCTCAACTAGCCTCTAGCCTAGACCTTTGGCATGTCAATGTTACGATAAAAATAGAGCTTGAGTTAAAGCAAGAGGTATATAGATCCAGTGGAAAAAGAAACTTTACTTCTGAATGTTATTATTGCCCTGAAGACATGTGAACACTGTGCCAACAGAAGATGCTTTTACAAAAGTTTCAGAATGGAGTCCATATAAGAAGGAGGGTTGGCTAAGTAAGCTCACTGTTAGCCCATTATCCATTCTTTCATTCCTTTGGTTAGCCAGTTGTTTTACAATTAACTCAGAGCACAGACACCAAGCTATAGAAATAGAACTAATGAAGCAGCTTGAGAAAGTGGAGTCAGGTTTTCCTCTATTTGGATTCTGGCTCAATTTCTTATTAAAGTCCTAATATCTCTGAGCCTCAGTTTCCTCATCTGAAAAATGGGAATGGTAATTCCTATTTTTCAGTCCTGCTCTAAGGAGAAGAGAGAACTAATTTAGATTTAGTAATGCTATCCAGGAGACTCTTTTGCAATGATAAGAATGTTCTCTATCTTCCCTGACCTTGTGGTAACCACTGGCCTCCTGTAGCTATCAAGCACTTGCAATATGGCTTGTGAGACTGAGGAACGGAGTTTTTAATTGAATTTCAATTAATTACAATAAAGTGGCTGCATATGTTTGGAGGCTCCCATCTTGGACAGCACAGATCTGGAGGGCCAAGGACAAAGTGGACAGCAACTGTTCCCTCACACTAACCCTAGTAGAGGGAATGTAGAGTGTGACATTCTACACTCTACCTGGTTAGGGAGAGACACACTCAAAAAAAGAAACCAATCACAAACCTGTGCAATAGAGTGAGCCCAAGGGCATCAGAAGCCTAGAGGAGGAGACTTAGCATGGCTTGGTAGGACTAGGAATGGCTAGTCTAGATGAGGTAGGAAATGGGAATAGGGGAGAGCGGATATTCCTGCAGAGGGAACAGCATGTGCAAAGCATGGACAAAGGACAGATTGTTATACATTAGGACCTGCAAGGGCTTAAGAGTGCTGAAATTGGGGCTCACCAGGGAAACAAGGGTGGGAAGATTCAACCAGGAAGGTAGACATGGGCTGGGCATTGAAGGATCCCACCTGCTGGTCTACAGAAAACTGAGTTTTATCCTGGAAGCCATTTAAGGTTATAAAGAAAGAATATACAGTTTAATTTGGTTTGTGATCCTAATCATAAAACTATGACCTCACAAGTCACTATTTGGGAACAACTTTTTAGCTGTGGATGCCTTCCCCTTCCTTTGTCTTAGCCCTTCCCTTTGCAAAATGGGCCACAACATGTGGTTGTCAGGCACGCTGCGAGGGTCCTCCTGCTGCCTCAGACTGTCTTCTGGGAAAGGTCTTCTTACCAGGCACAGAGTGCCCTGGGGCTCCATCCATGCAGATCTGCCTCTCATCCACCGATGAAGGCTTGAGTGTGTACACAACAAACACTGCGACCCTTAATATAGAGAAAGAAGGACACGTTCAACATGGGGCTCAGTCACATCTGCTGAACACATGTGAAGTTTTTCTATATAGATCCACTGAAATGTGGCTTCAAAGGAGGGTTCAAGGGAAATCACGTTATCCTGTGATTAATGCAGTATTTCCAGAGACCTCTAAAATCTGCCAGGATTCATCAGAGTATTTAGCTCTGGCTCTGCCAGATCACTAAAAGAGATAGTGATGACAATGGACAAGGTTAAACGTCATACCGCTGCTCTTTGGAAAGTCTGCAAAAGGCAGACATGTTGAGTCATCAGCTGTGGTGATGGCTGTGTTCGTGGAAAGTCTTGAATTCGTGTCACAATAGGTGTGTCTGAGCAGCAGGGAGCAGTGAACACACAGCCCTGCTGGGGAGCCTCACATTTACCCCTTTCTTCAACTCTTGGCCCTAATCAGAAATCTCCTCAAAAGTTCCAAGGAATAGAACCTGCCACTGCATGGAAGGGTAGTGATGCTGGTTTGAATGTGATCAGGAGAGAGCTGGGGCCTATATTCCCTCAGGTAACAGTCCAAGGCTCTGCCCTTTCCCCTGGAAAGTCTAGTGTAGTACCTGAGCAAGTCCTGTATACTGAAGTGGCCCGTCAGCTGACAGTGCAGGATGTCAGTGATGGTGGAGATCTTGGAGGGGGTGAGGCCCGGCTCATTGAAGAGGAAGACGAGCTTGGGTATAAGCTGGGCCTGGTGAGCAACCTCAGCGTTCCGGGGTCCTTCCCTGGTGAGCCCAGGAGAGAAGCAGTAAAAGCTTTTACTGGAATGAACCAAATTTGCTGTGTTTCTGCTAAAAAGGTTTTCCAGGCTGGGCTTGCTCTGTGGTCCTCTGACTCCAACGCTCACTTGGCAACTAATCAAAGTGCTGTCAGACACCCATTGAATAAGTGTCTGCCAAGTGCCAGGGCCACTGGGGATGAGGCTCCTGCACCTTTCCACTGCCCCCGCCCCCAGAAACTGCCTTCAAAGACAACCCCCAATTATTGACTTTTAAATTCCAATCTTCAGGGAAAACTAATGGCAGTCTCAGAAAACTCAGAACAAAGACAGCAGACTTGAGTGTGACTGGGAGCACTTCCCAACAGCAAGGGGCATGGGGCCTTTGGCGAGCCTGTCTGGTGTGCGCTCTTCCTGCCACCCCAAAACCACAAAGTGGATGAACACACCACTGAGAGTCAAAGGGGAACCAGACAGAATTCAAGCATCCACATTCCCCTCCTTGGGCTAATCACAATGTAATTTCCAGTAAATTCTATCCCCCCCAAGAAAACAGCTACCAGAGTAAACGCCCACCTCTTAGAAAACAACAGGTACAGAGAGAAAGTGGAAAATGGGAAAGACAAAGAGGTGGAGGAAGGATAATTTGGATGAATTCTTCCTTTTTGAACTTTCATTTAGCTCTAACATGTTAAATTCTGCAGGGCTCCACACCCCTGATATATAAGGGGCAGAGCAGCCCAATTCTGTGTGTGATGTGTCCGTTGCTTATAAGCCTCAGTGTCTTTCATGAGCTTTCTCATCATGGCACTGAGCAGGCCTTTTTTTCTGTATTTCTTCTCTCTGGGACTCTGCCTTATTCTTCTCTGAATTTTCAGCACCAAGGAGCCATGAGAAATGGAATGTTCATATGTTGGCTTCCCTGCCTCTCTTCTCCCTTGTTCTGATCACAACCCTTGGTTTTGTTTGGAAAGCATTTCTTTCTAACTCCCCTCCACCTACCCCAGAGGTGAAGTCATGCTTCCAGCTGGGCTGAGTGACCCAAGGTGGCTCTGTGAGACTTCATCCTATTACTAGGACTATGGAGTAAAAAGAAGCCCTCTCTGGAACTGTGCTGAGCATAGGATATGCTCTGAAGAGCCAAGCAGCCACCTTGCTGCCACAGAAGGCCTGCTGAAATGACACCAGGACAAGATCAGTGACAGATCTCAGAAAAAGTGTTATGAGTGCCACCCAGCCATAGCTGAAGATCTGCCCCATTCAATTGTATAAGCAATAAATTCCTTCTTTCTCCACTTCCTTTCTCCCTCCCTTTCTTTTTTTCCTAAGTTGCTTGGAGTGTAATTTTTCTACTTGCAACAAAAAGAGCCCTGACTAATTCAAAAAGTGACTTGGAGAGGTCACTTAGAGGGACAGTGGGTCAGGAGGCAGATGCATTCTCTTTTACTGGCCCCACTTACTGAGCTCTGAGAAGGTGCTAGTTGCCAGGGCTAGAAAGCTGCCTTCCAAGGCCCCAAAACAGCAGGGAAGACAGACATGCCCCACATACATGAACCACTGGGAAGAGTGTTGCTACAGACTGAATGTTTGTGACCCCCTTAAATTCTTGTGTTGAAGTCTTACCCTCAGTGTTAGGGCCTTGTGAGGTTATTAGGTCATGAATATGATGCCCCATGAATGGAATTCGTGCCATCATAAAGGAGGCACCAAAGAGCTCCCATGCCCCTTTTTACAGGTTGAAGTTATAGCAGAAAGACAGACATCTATGAAGCAGTAAGTGGGGTCCTCACCAAACACCAAATCTATCAGCCTCCAGGACTGTGAGAAATAAATTTCTGTTGTTCATAAGTCACCTAGTCCATGGCACTTTGTTACAGAAGCCTGGACAGTTTAAGACAGACATGCTGCCATCAGGAGACTCAGTGCTCTGGGAGTGGACAGAGGCCATGGTTGCTCAGCCAATGGCTATCCTGCCCTCTCAGTCCCTTTCCTTGGCATGAAGCCTTTGGCTTTAAGGCCTAGGCTGCCAAAGCCCAGCCTACCTTGGTGATCGAAGGATTTCCACAAGATGGGAAAAGAGGGAGAGCTCCAGGTTGTCCACAGTATTCATCCAGAGCTAGAAGACAGCAAACACACAGTGAAACCAAGGCATGTGTGAAAAGGGGGGGTTTCCAGGAAGCTTGAACAGATAATGTGCTAGACATAGTCTCTTTTTGCTTGGAGTCACTAACACAATTTTCCACCTCTGGAATCTGACCAAATCTCTTGTTGACAGAATGTAAAGGGCTACAGCCCTGGAGGAAAGCTCAAACATTACTGCTTTCCTCATCTCTGTTGCTGCCTGGCACTTCACTGTGTGTCTAGATTCCAACCAAGGACACCTGTGCTAACCAATGTCTGCCCACCCTTGGGCCCTGCAGCCCATGTGCCCATACACCAAACTCATCTCATCCTGCAAGGAAAATGCCAGTGTTCCCACTTTAGAGAAGAGAAAATAGAGGCTGAGACAGACCAGCTGAGTGATGACTCCCACTCACTACCACCAAGTGGTAGGACTAGAATTAGAAGCTGGGTCTCATCTTTCTGGTCTTCAGTATAGCAACTACGCATCCAGTTTGTGCATGCAACACTTTCTTCATAAAACCCACGTTCCCTTCTCCTGTACAACAAAACTTTGAGTGACACAGACGTGAAATGCACTAAGATTCCCAGAATGAAGGTTATCACTCAGGTTGTTTTCATTCATAGTAAACGAAGTGCAGCTTCTAACTATCCTCTAGGACTAAGTTTATGGCGAGCCTTCATGTCTCATTTCTACACCCCTTTAGAGAGCTCTCTTATTTCTTATCTCTAAATACTAAGAATTTCCTAAGGCCTCAAATTTAGAGGATTCAGATGTGGGATTATAATAGGGCATTCATCTAACACCAAAAAGAGCTCACACTTACAAATTATACCATTGTGGGAGGTAAGAAGTGTCACACAAAGTCCTAAAATGATATCTGCATTTAGTAGATGAGAAGATTGAGGCTCAGAGACACTAAGTAACTTGCCTGGCAACCATTTATTAATTGGCACATTTATCAAAGCCTGGTCTGTCCAACCATGGAGCCTACCCTCTTGCCCCCTCACTGTGTTTCCCAACAGGCCATCTATAGAGTATAACCCATAGGGTCAATAATCAACCTCACTGGAATGAAGCAGGAGGCCATGGAGAGCAGAAGAGCCTCAGTGAACCCAAGTTTATCAGAAGGCCCATGAAGGCAGAGACCACCCCCTGCAATCCCCAGGGCCTAGCATCACACCTACCACATGGTGAGCACTTAATAAGAACCCATTAATTTCTTTTAAAGAGTGAATGCAAGGACAATCAAGATGAAATAAGTTTACTGCTCTAAGCCAAAAACAAGTTGACATATTTCCAGCCCCTGTAAGCACAGTCCCTGCTCAGAGCACACAGAGGCAGGGCAGCTGCCGTGGGAGAGCTTGTGTGGCGGATGTGGTTCCAGTGGGGGAGGGGTGACAATCATAGAGCCTCAAGGTGCACATCAGTAGGGTGCCAAGAGCCCTTCACACTTGGGGTATTCATTCACAAAGGTAGTCACGAAACACATGACACACCAGGCTCCATGCTGGGAGCTGAGAGACAGCAAGACATGAGCCAGCCAATCTATTATGCTACTGGGCCCCTGCCCCTTCCCACCATGGCATAGCCCTGATTTGCTTTCCAGAGCATTAGAACACTAAGACATTGCCACCGCACATTTGATGCCGGTAGCTCTTTTAGAAATTACTTTACATAATACCAAGTACCTAAATTTTGGGAAACGAAAATAATTGAATCTTTTGCATGTTTTCCGGTCATGTAACCTGTTTACTAAGGACTTCATTGAGATGTCTGATTTATTTAAATATCAAATAAGTAATGTGTCTAAGTAAGCCTTCTCCCCACCCAAGATCATCTCACAGGCCAGAATGCGCCAGCCTGTCCCTTCTTCAAAAAACCAAAAGCCTAAGACTTGAATGCCCTCAGCTTCAGGTCTCTCCTCCCTCTCAGCTGTCTGTCCCAGTCATCAAGGACACCACCCTTTCCCCTGTAACCCCTTGGCTTGTCTCCAAGCCCTCCCTCTTCTTCAAGGACTTGTGCCGTCAATAATCGTTTCTCCCTCTGGGTATTTTAACTACCCCTTTCCCATTGCTTCCTCCTTCTCACCCTACAACCAAACTCAGCTCCTATCTTCTGTCCTGAAACTCCTGCCCTCTAGTTTCTTTTCTCTTCTTTAAAAGATTGTCTCTAATTCCATCCTCCTCCCCACTCTTCGCCTGACTTCTGATCCTATTATTTACTCTTCATTAGGTTTGTCAATGACCTCCAAATGCAATGTATACATCTCTACCCTTATTTTACTTGATGTAAGCAGACATTTGTGAAACTCTTCCTTTTTGATATTTTCTCAAAATTTTACTTTACTTCATTTTGCTTTACTTGGGTTTTTTAGTTTTGTTTTTCATTGGTCTCTTGTTTTCTTAACCTCAGCTTTAAAAGCACCAGCTCACCTGAGAAAATAGTTTACTCAGGGAAGGTGATGCCATTGCCATTTCAGGAGCAGGCAGTGGGAGCCTGGAGGGCTCTTGCATGAGTCGTGTCTGAGCCAGGCCAGTGGCAGGGGTACCATGACGCCTAAGCGCGAACACAGCATTTTGGACAGGGCATCTGTGCATTGGAGCCACTTGTGCATGTCTCTTTTCCTGTTGTGCACAGGGAGTCCACATACCAGGCCCTGCTGTCTTCCCTCACAATCCTAAGTCTATCTTCAGATCCAGGGCCAGTAGAACTTCTCTGCAGGCCTGGGCCTAAATTCTACTTATTTAATTTTAGAGAGAGGGGAAGGGAAGGAGAAAGAAGAGGGAGAGAAACATCAATGTGTGGTTGCCTCTCACACGTCCCCTACTAGAGATCTGGCCTGTAACCCAGGCATGTGCCCTGACCGGGAATCAAACCTGCAACCCTTTGGTTCACAGGCCGACACTTAATCCACTGAGCCATATGAGCCAGGGCTGCCTGTCTTCTTTCTATTAAAACCAGTTACTAGCTTCAATGACCCTTTCTATGTTTGTTTCTTTCCTATTTAAATAATTAATGTTCTCATCTTTATTATTCCTTCTTTCTCGGAAATCTGTTTTTGTTTGGGGTTTTTGTATTTTTCTTTTTGTTTTGTTTTGGTCTTTTGTTTGTTTTTTCAGTTGTTTTACCTTCTTGATCTGAAGCCCCTGTTCATTAATTTAAAGTATTCTCTTTTCTAATATGAACATTGATGACTATAAATTTTCTTTTATCTCCAGCTTTCAGCAGTGTCCCCACAGTGTTTTTATATATAGTATTTTCCTTATTATTCAGTTCTATACAAACCAATTCTAATTTGAATTATGATCCTCATTGATCCTCTTTATCTCACTGCTTTTGTGGCAATTCAGGTTTCAAAAGCACCCACCTGGGTTTATGTAACAATCTCATGACCCATCTCCCTGCCTGGGGTTCTTGTCACCTGAATGATAGACCTAAAATAAAATTTTGATTCTCTAAATAACATCTTTAGGTAACTGCATTTTAGCAAAACTTATCAATAATCTCAAATTTATTATATTTTTAAACAAGCCAGGCATTGAAAGACAAATACCATATGATCTCACCTATAAGTGTAACCTAATCAACAAAGCAAGTGAGCAAAATATAACTAGAGACATGGAAATAAAGAACAAATGAACAGTGACCATAGGGGAGGGGGGAGAGAGATAATGGGGGAAAAAAAGGGAAGGGTCATCAAGGAACATGTATAAAGGACCCATGGACAAAGACAAGGGTTGGGGGAGGATTGAATGAGGGGGGCTGCGTGGACAGGACAGGGGAGAGAAATGGGGGAGAACTGGGGACAACTGTAATTGAACAGCAATAAAAATTGTATAATAAAAGCCTTTATTCTAGTAATTCTAAGGAATTTTTACATAGGGGGAATGTACACACAAAAGTATTATGTATAACAGCGCTCAATCATAACAACAATGTATAGAAATAATCGAAGAATTTGACAATAGGGGAATTATGAAGAAACTAGACACAACACAGATTACATCCTGACCTCAGAACAATGCTTGTAAAAGTTTCTAATAAAAATTTTTTAATTTTACGTTATGTGGGAAAAGGTGGGACTAATAATATGTACACTAAGATCATGACTGTGATAAAAATATAATAGTATGCAACCCGGCTGGTGTAGCTCAGTGGATTGAGCGCGGGCTGGGAACCAGAGGGTCCCGGTTCAATTCCCAGTCGGGGCACATGCCTGGGTTGCGGGCCAGGCCCCCCATGAGGGCCATGTGAGAGGCAACCATACATTGCTCTTTCTCCCTTCCTTCTTCTCTCTCTGAAAATAAATAAATAAAATCTTTAAAAAAATATATATATATAATAGTATGCATAGAGAGTTAAAAAAGGATATATTCAAGGTCAACAACAATTGTCTGGGTCTCAGAAATATGAGTTTTTCCCCCCACTTTTCTCTTAAGGATTCTGTAATAAGGATACATTATTTTTAACTTAGAAAACAGGTTTTAAAATACTTCCATGGACTCTAGCATACTCTCGTATATTGATTAAAATGCAGACAGCTTAGCATCTTCAGCCTGTCTTCTCCCCCCACCCCTCCAGCCTCAGGTCTATTTGCAACAACTTCCTGACAGGTGCCCTCAAAGCCACTTGCTCTCAGTTCCCCTGGCTGCTTTCATCCCTGCATGTGTGCCAATAACATACAGTCTGCCTTGAATGTCCCCCACTGCATGCACTCTGCTAGGCTCAGCCCCAGGGTCCCCGATCTGTAAAGCTGACTGGTGTTCTCTCACTCCTACCCCCCAGAAGCCCTATGCCTGCCCCCCTCACACCCAGCACATTGTATGTCACCTTTGTTGTGTTCCAAGCCCAGGCAGCTGTGTGGAGAGGCTGCATCCTGGTTGTCACCATGACTCCAGGAAACCTCCATATTCAACCCCAGTGGGCACTCAGTAAACGATGCTTCCTGAATGGGTCTATCCACCCAAAGTTTTGTGCAAAACTCCTCTCTGAGCCTCAGGCATGCCCTCAGCATTTCTCAGTCATTCCTTCAAAGGTGCACTTGTGAACAGCAAGACATCATTCAAAGGAACTGGCAGATTACACACACACACACACACACAAATGTTTTAATCCTGACCTGAGGATATGTTTTGGGGCTTTTTTAATTGATTTTAGAGAAAGGAAGGGAGATAAAGAGAAAGAGAGAGAAACATCACTGTGAGAGAGAAACATAAGATTGGTTGCCTCCTGTATGCGCCCAGCTGGGGATCAAACCCGCAACCCTTTGGTTGTAAGGGGTGACATTCCAATCAACTAAGCCACCTGTCCAGGGAAGAATATATATTTTAAACATATAAATTACCCTACAATTTTACATTTTTTTTCTCAGATACTATCTCGTTTGACATGCACAGCAGCCTGTTAAGGAAGGTGATTGTCTTTATTTCATACTTGAGAAATCGTAACTCAGAGAAGTCAAGAGACTTTCCCAAGGCCATACAGCCCATTGGTGTTAGGATTTCATTATAAACCAGGACCTGTATGCTCCAAAGTTTTTGAGGTTTTCCCTCTTATAACCATATAACTAATAAGGAAGCCAACGTGCTAGGTTTAGAGGAAATTCCAGACTTTTTTGACCATCTCACATCCCTTTACAATTCAAATTCCATCTCTAGTTTACCTCAAAATCACAGAGAATATGCTGAAAAACACCAACATTGGTGACAGCGGATGACCCGAAGCCCAGTTCTGCAGTGCCAGCAATGGAGAGGATCAGCTGAAAAACTCGATGGTTTAGAAGAGAGGTCTTCTTCCTCAAAAGGAATGCCAGTGTCTGGAAAGGTTAAAACACAAAGCGATCTCCACATGAGTGCAGCGTCAGGACTCTGTCCCTCACCTACTCGTCCCGTCATCTTGGGTTAGCCTGGTCTGAGCCCCTCCACTCTTCAGGGCGACCTCCTTGTTCCTGTGGGCTCAGAAGAAAAAATATGCACCAACTCCTGTGGCTGCTTCCCCATTAGTGCCCACCATTCTGTGCTTGTGTGACTTGCCCTCTCAACGGGGACCCCTGCTTCTTCCTAAATCTCTTCCTCTGTTCCAGAATGCCTCCATGCTTCTCTCTCTCTCTCTCTCTCTCTCTGTTTCCTCCCCCATTTATGTGTTCCTTCTCATGTACCTAAATGGATCCTACATTCATAGCCATCCTATAAGTGCTGCTATATCACCAGGAAGGCCCCAACAACCCATGAACCCAGTTACACACAATATCACTCCAGTTGCAGTCACCAGATGTGTCATTCTGCTGTGCAGACCCTGGGAAACGAGCACCATGCAGGCAACCATACAGGAGGCAGGCTCTGGAATCCCAGTGGTTCTGACCCAGTCTCATAGACTATAAGGCGGATTCCTCCAGGCCTCCTGTTTCTGTTGGCCTCAGTCACAAAAGTCAGGCTATGTAGCCATCCACTAGCAACTGGGTTCTCACCCATCCCATCTGGATTCTCAGCTCAGCTTTCCCACAGCTCAGTTCCCTGTGCGTGGCTCTCACACAGCCCACCCTTCTCTACATCCTCTCAGACACACTCTTTCAGTGTGCCATTGGGAAGTCCTGCTTGTTATTATGGACTGAGTGTTTGTGTCTTCCCCAAACCTGTAGGTTGAAACCTTTACCCCACAATATGATGATATTTGGAGGTGGGTCCTTTGTGATATAGTTAGGACTAGACGAGGTCAAGAGGATAGAGTCCTCACAAATGGGATTAGTGTCCTTACAAGAGAACTTGCTTCCTCTCTCTGCTCCCTGCCATGTGAGGACCCAATGAGAAACTGGCTATCTGGAATCCAGAAGAGGGCCTTCAACCAAACTGACTATGCTGGCACCTGATCTTGAACTTTCCACCATCTAGAACTATGAGAAAATTGATTTCTGTTGTTCATAAACTGCCCAGTCTATGGTATTCTGTTACAGCAGTCTAAACTGGCTAAGACAATTGTGATAATCAATTACTCAATATCTTATATTGTTCTTGTCAACTCTTCGACATATCTGAAATCTGACCACTCCTTCCTCCCCCATCAGAATATAATTAGGATGGCTGAAAATTGCTTCAGAAAAATCACATTCAGGCTGGCTGGTTTCATTTTACATTATTAGTGTCAAATATCAAATGGGTACTCCATTTGGCCTGGCAGTCTAAATCTGTTTTTCTAGCAAGCTGGTTTTCCTTGTCCTAAAGACAATAATTTCATCTCTTCTTCCTCCCTCAACCTTCCTTCCCTTCTACCACTCCACCTCATACTCTGCCGAGAAGATGGGACTGTCAGACTTGGCCATTCTCACCTTCCAAACACCATATCAATAAAGGCCTGTATTGCATTCCTTCCTCTCACAAGCAAGGTCTCCTGCCTGGCCTCTAGACCCCACTCCTCACCTTCTCAAGGACACTGTTTCTTGACATAATTCTTCTCTTTTAACTTTACCCATCTCTCTCTCTCTCTGTCACTTCCACCAACAAAAGTGCTCTAGTATTTCTCTTCTTAAAATATTTCTCCCTTGATCCCTAATCCCTCTAGTTCTCACCCCATTTTGCTACTCTACTTCATTAGCAAATTTATAGAAAGCACTATGGCCACTCTCGCTCCATATCCTCACCTTACATTCTCTCTTCAACCCCCTTCACCTGGTTGCTGCCTCCACCTGTCCATCTGCCTTAGAAAGGTCACCAATGACTTCCAGGCGCCAAATCCAGTGGAAACATCTCTTTGCTTAGTTTGCTTCATTCTGTTAACCACATTGGCTTTCTCAAAATACTTTCTTCTTTCAGATTCTTTGGCAAAATTTTCTTTAGTTTCTCTTACCTCTTTCTTCTCAATCTCCTGTCTTGGGTTTTAATAATTTCTAACCTCTACATGGTTAGTTCTTTGTTTCTTTCTCTTTACTCCTCTTCTTTACTCTCTCTATTCTTCTTGACTATTTCATCGATTTTCTTGAATTAAATAGCATCATGAAGATATTGATAACTCACATTCATACCTCCCACCTAGCTTGCCCCTCTGAGCTTGAGCCATCTATCCCACTTGATATTTTACTTTTGATGTCTCATGCAGCCGCAGCTGCTCCCCTGTGCTGTTTTCCCAGACTCTCTCAGGGTCCCAGCCTTTCCAGAGTGCAGTTTCACAGTATAGAGTGTTCTGTCTCAGTGTCCTGCTCAAATCTCCCCCTCTGACCTATCCTCCACACTGGTGTCAAAAGTCATTCTAAAGCATTAATCATTCCATTTCCCTGTCCAAAATCTTCCTATGATTATTCATCATTTCCAAATTAAAAATCTTTGCTTCCTGGAATGGCAGATTTCTGGTCCTTCTCTCCCTCTCCACCCAACCTTGAGGAAGAACTTCAAGTGTATTTTTTATGTGAGTCTGGAATGACAGTCTTCGTCTTTACCATGCTATGAAAATGTATCATATAAAACTCAAGATGTCACCTAGTCTGAGAAGAGGATAATAAATAAGTTTGATAAAATAACAAACAGAAAGATTTATGCTTTCATTGTGCTCTTACATCCAATCAAGAAATCAGCAAATAAATATAGAGTAAAAATCTAAAAAATAACTAAATCCACTCCTGAACACACTGCTTAATTGAAGACCCTTATTATAATTCTCTGATTAATTCCATAAATCTTTATTAAAACCTGCTGCCTACTGTGTGCTCTTCAGGTGCAGCAATGAGCAAGCAGACCAGGCCTGCCCTCAGGGAGCCTGTGACTATGGGGCAAAACAAACCACAAGGACATATAGGTCATGCCAACTGGGCATGCAGGTTATAAAGAAAAAGCAAGTAAGAAAATGTGTCTAAAAAGGGATGAAGTATGATGTGGGCCCTGTTTTATAAAGAGGCAAGAGAGACAGAAAATAATAATAATCTTGTTTCTTTATGTAAACCTGGGCGTCCCCCCCCTCCACTGCCTGGCCCCTCCTTCTGATTTTCCATGAAGACATAAATATTTGAAATGTTTCTTTTATAAGCCATTAAGAATATTTTAGGACTTCCTAAGATGGCGGCATAGGTGAATGCACCGTACCGCTTCGCACAACCAAATAAGGGGAAAAAAAAGAAATCTATACATCCAAACGCAGCCAAATCTGACAGAAAATCATATTGAGAGGAAGTCCGACAACCAAGGAATTAAAGAAGATACATTCATCAAGTTTGGTGAACCAGAAGGAGCAGAGCGAAGG
>PVJI01011813.1:0-54420 GCA_004026765.1 Micronycteris hirsuta
CCCTGGCTGGTGTAGCTCAGTGGATTGAGCACGGGCTGGGAACCAGACTGTCCCAGTTCGATTCCCAGTCAGGGCACATGCCTAGGTTGCAGGCCAGGTCCCTGTGAGGGCCATGTGAGAGGCAACCATACATTGCTGTTTCTCTCCCTCTCTGTCTCCCTCCCTTCCCCTCTCTCTAAAAATAAAAAAAAAATCTTTAATAAAAAAAAAAAAAGAAAAGAAATAAAATTTACCAATGTAATTTTTTAAAGAGTATTTATTTATAGGCAGAAGGGAAGGAGAAAGAGAGAAACATCATTGTACAGTCACCTCTCGTGCACCCCCCTACTGGGGACCCGACCCCACAACCCAGGCTTGTGCCCTGACTGGGAATTGAACATGCAACCCTTTGGTTTGCAGGCCAGCCCTCAATCCACTGAGCCACACCAGCTGGGATGATGGTGAGCATATTTTCATATACTTGACCATTTATTTATCATTGGAATAATATCAAGTCCTTTGTCCATTTTTTGAATTGGAATTTTTTTAAACTATTGTTGAGTTTTTAGAATTCTATCTATATTCTGGATATTAATCCCTTATCAAATACGTGAATTGCAAATATTTTCACGCATCCCATGGATTGACTTTTCACTCTGTTGTCCTGTGATGAACAAAGTTTTTAAGTTTGATGAAGTCCAATTTATCTGCTTTTACTTTTACTGCCTGTGCAGTTGGTGCCATATCCAAGAAATCATTGCCAAGTCCAATGCCATGAAGCTTTACTCCTATTCTCTTCTAGGACTTCCTATACTTTTTTAGCTCTTCCATTCACATCTGTGATGCATTTTAAGTTAATTACATAGTGTGATGTAAGAGCCCAACTGGATTCTTTTGCTTGTGGATGTCCGGTAGTCCCAGCACCATTTGTCGAAAAGTCTGTACTTCCTTCAAAAAAGAGCTGTGGCTCCCTTGGTGCATATTTTTCCTCTGTAGACATGGGTTTTAAAAATATTTCATTTATTTTTAGGGGGGGGGAGAGAGAGAGAGAGAGAAACATCCATGTGAGAGAGAAATTTCACACCAGTCAGGGCTGTAGATGTATTGTTTTTCACTGGTTAAACGTATCCATCTTCTCCGCTGTGGCTCTTGGACTTTGAGGCTTGGCTAGAAAGGCCGTCCCTACTCCAGAGTTTCTTCTTGTACTTTTGCGGCATCAGTACTTAATTGGAGTTTATCTTGATGTTCAGTGAGCAGTATGGCTACAACTTTCTCCTGGATACCTACACAGTTGCCCACCACCATTTACAGAAAAGTGCTCCCCCACCACCACACACACACACACACTGAGAGGCCAGCTTCACCTCATGTCACGTGTCTGCAGGCATTAGGTCAATGTCTAGATTTTCTACTTGGTTGTGCTGCTCGTGCATCAGGTGCCAGGACACTCTTGCTTTCAAAGCTGAAGCTTGAGACAGGAATTCGTATCTGCTGTGCCTGAATCTAGTCTTAGTTTTCCATTTGAGAAGTTTACTGTATTGGAAAAAAAAGTTTTGAAACATTTATCTTTCATGACATTGAACTGGGAAATGCTGGGAGAGCCCTCACCAAGAACAAGGAGTCTCGTCTTGGCGCTCAGTCTCTGGGGGACACTTCGGGTGTTGTCCAGTTTGTCTCAAGCCGGTGAGCCCGCTTTCTGCCCAGTGTGTCCCTGTTGTCAGATATGCCTCTCTCATGCATTTTTCTCCTGGACTCTGCTGTTCGTATCGGCAAAGGCCGCTGACTTCGGCGCAGGCATCTGTGCCTCTTCCTGACCGGTCTGGTGTGGACAGACTCCAGTCCCTCTGCTCCGACCAGGCAGGTCGCAGGCCTCCCGGGTGCCACGCAGCTGCCCCCGCAGTTCTCACCACTTCCACCCCTCGTTCAGCTGCAGGGACACCTGCTCCGAGAGGGCGCAGTTGCTGAGGGATGGCAGCCCCTCCAGCTCGCTCTGCCCCGCCTGGCACAGCTGGGTTCTTCTGACTCTTTTCCCCTAATTGCTGCACTCCCCTGCACCTAGTTCACAGTCAAAGGGAGATGGAGAGCCCCGAGGCAGGTGGACTGGGGCTTGGAGCTGGCGCAGCACCTGTGTCTGCTGCCCCCACCACATGGCAGTGCGGACCCGCCCACGCTGCCCAGCCCACACCCTCAACTGGAATGTGGCCGCTACCTCCTGTTGGCCAGCCCTCCCACCCTTTCTCTGTCCTGTGGGCTTCAACCCTCCCTCAGCCCTGCAGTCACTTCAGCGGGCTCACTAAGAAGCAGAAATGCAAAAGCTTGCTCAGCCTCTGGGGCGGGGTTGGAGATCTGGAGACCCTCCACGGGGACATCCCCTCAAACCTTGGCCTCTGTAAGCACATGCCCTCCCCATGCGGGCACTGGGCGCCCACGGTGAGCCCCGAAGATGAAGGTGCTCCCTTGGGGCCTGGGCTGGGAAGGGACAGGGACAAAGGAAACGGTGGGGCTGACTTTTGTCAGCCAGGCGAAGGGCTCCCTGGGAGATGATGCCTGACAAGGGGCCAACTGTGGGGAGGTCCGGAGGGTTCGGGCACGCTGAGGGGAACAAGGGGGGGACACACCGTGCAGGACAGCCAGAGAGAGGGTAGCTTGGTGCGTCCTGGATACCACAGCAAGCAGCTGACATCCCCCAGGGCGGAAAGGAGAGGAAGGGAGGTTGGGTGACACCAGAGATGTAAACAGAACGGGGGACTCTGCAGAGACTGACCCCAAACCACACTCGGAGCCTGCAAATAAGACTCCTGGGTCTCTGCCCTATGCCTTCTCCTCTGAGCCACCTGCCACTGGGCCTTGCCATCCTGCTTCCTGATCCTGGCCCCAGCCTCATTTCTCACCTGCCTGTGACCCATGGCCACCTGGCCACCGCTCAGAACCGCTAACATGCTGTGTGTGGAGGGGTCACCCTGCCCGAGCGCCACCAGGCCCTTCCATCCTTGTAGGAGAACGTTTGAGTCCCCACCACCTGGCCAGGACAGAAGCCCCCACGTCTGCCATCTACAGGTGACATACCAGTGCATTTACATCCTGGGTTGACCCTCCGCAGGAATCAGCCACGGGGACTGACGGTTTGGTTCCCATGCACCCTAGCAGGTGCCTCACAGGCAGGGGAGGGCCCAGAGTGGCTCTCTCAGGCAGCTGGAGAGCCTGCTCTCTCTTCCCCAC
The DNA here is from genome assembly GCA_004026765.1 of Micronycteris hirsuta. Classification (NCBI taxonomy): domain Eukaryota; kingdom Metazoa; phylum Chordata; class Mammalia; order Chiroptera; family Phyllostomidae; genus Micronycteris; species Micronycteris hirsuta. The sequence continues at coordinate 3,199 of PVJI01011813.1, forward strand.
CACCTTCTTAGGTCAGCCTGTGGCCGTGCACACACACGAGCAGACCTGTCTGAGCACGCAGGCCTGTGGGCTCCCATGCACTGGACCAGCTGCATGGCCAGCACCCTGTGCACCTGGCTTGTCACAGCCTGATCCGGTGGGCCGGGCTCTGACCCTACACATGGGAACCACATGGAACTCCCAGGCATCCGGCTTCTTTTGCTCACGAGGCATCCCTTGGGACTGGAGCAGCTGCGCCCCATCCACACTCGTGGCTGCTACTGTGTGGGAATCTCACAGCTGTTGGGGAGGACAGAGGTGCCGGCCGTTTGGGGCTGTTGCAAGCACAGCCTCTGGAACGACCTTCGCAGACAAGGCCTTCTGCTGACTGCCGGACGACCTGGCGGGCAGGATGCTATCCCGTCCCCACTGGGAGGGCAGAGCTGCCCCTGACTGGGCTCCCTGCATCTGGTGTCACCCTTGAGGCCCAGGAAACGGGCGCTCGAGGAGGACGGAAGCAGGCCCCTCTCCCTGGCCTCACGTGACCTCTCCCCAGCGCTCAGCAGAGGCAGGCAGACCGCTCCCAGTTATAGGAGGCGGGAGGGCAGCCTGATGCCCATGCATGGCTCCTGGGAAGAGAGCCGATACTATGGGCCCCCTCCCCGGTGCCACTGTGCCTAGGTGCCTTCAGCCCCGTCTGTCCACTTGCACCTGACCAGCCCACCTCCAGAGCCAATGGCTGTGGCTCCTGCAAGGGAGCCCTGGGGTGGCAGAGGCCAGGCTCCCTTCCGCTTACCCAGTCCTGAGTCTCCGGTACCTGCTGGCTGCTGCTCTGGGTCCTGGGCTGGCCCCAGGTGTCAGTGGGGCTGGGGGAGGGAGAGGCCAGTCTGTGCTCTTGGGGCAGCTGTGGCCCCAGCTTCTCCCGAAGGGGATCTGTAAGCAAAGGCTTCCTGCTGTTCATGTCCCGCTGGCGCCACAGGTCTTCACCTCTGGGCTCTGGGGGAAGGGCCCCAAAGCCACCTGGGTTCCCACGGCTGCTTGTGTCCCCCTGGCAGACGGAAGCAGTGTCAGGCTCTGCTAGGCTCACCTTCCGCTCCTAGCCAGACAGCGCTGGGTGGGCCTCAGGCCAGTGAGACCCAGGGTAGGCCCCCCTGGGTGACCTGGGTCCCCAACTCTTGCTGCCACTTTTCTCCATAAGGGCTCCCCAGGCTGGACCAGCCACTGCACCCTGTCCTGCTCCGCCCCCCGCAGGCTGCCCCAGGGACGCCCTCCCACCTGCTGACTGTGGGTCAGGGGACCGCCCAGCCGGAGTGGAAGGGAACCAGGGAGCGGGTTACAACGGTCAGCAGGAGAGGGACGGGGAACAGTGGGGTGCGTAGGCGGGGAAGGGCCGGGGTACAGTGGGGTGCGGAGGTGGGGAGGGGCGGAGGTTGGGGAGGAGGCGGGGCGCACTTTGGTGGGAGGGTCAGAGGGTAGGAGTGGGGCCTACAGAGGTTCTGGAAGGCCTGACGGGGCGAGCCCAGCCCGCGGAACTTACACTTCTGCGGACCCGCCCCGCCGTTTCCGCTTACGGCTCGCGGTGCGCCTGCGCCCTGGCGCCCGCGGTCCCGGGCCGGGCCACGCGGGCTTGTGTCGTCAGCGCTCGTTGCCAGGGGTGTCGTGTCTCCGGCTCTGCGGGGTCCCGGCCCCGCGCGCTCGGCGGGGCTCAGTTCACAGCGAGCCAGGCCCGCGGGGGCCTGCCCCGGGCCCCGCGGCGCCGACGCCGGTTTCCCCGCGGGGAGCTTGGGGCGCGGCCCGCGCCTGGACGGAGGGGGCTGCTGTGTCCGCCCAGGAATCCCACAGCAGGCGATGGAGGGCCTGGGATGAAGCCTCCCCAGATTTATTAGTGTCGCATCAGCACCTTGACATCCTTTGTGTGGTCACATGCGTGACAGATTAGAATCTGTTCCCCAAAAAGTCTGTTCACATTCATCGTGTTTTCCATTAAAAAGAGAACTCAGAAGACACGCTTAGAAACCACAAGATGCTCACTGGACGTGGTGGGGTCCGCGTACACCTACAGTGGTCACCCTCAGGGCCCTCCCTCAGGCCCCCACCGCGGACAGGTTCTCCCTCCCCAGCCCACGGAGGGCAGGGGGGTCAAGAAATAAATGTAGGTCAGGCTGCTGGCCCTTCAGAGCAAGTGGCAGGGTCCTGCCATCATGAATCTGTTCCAGGACAAGGGCCAGACCCCAAAGGACAGTCTGGTCTTCCCACCTGGGGGCGATGGCAGCGTGGCGAGCCTGACCTTGGCCACTCGGATCCTGCCAGCCGCCGCACAGACACCCTCGGCTCCGGCCCTGGCCGTAACACTCAGGACACTGGCCTTTGATCCCTGAGGCGGTGACCCAGTGGAGGACACAGGGAAGTGTGGACTGGGCTACAGATGAGAGTGGGGGTCTGGCCCCCACCTCCTTGCCCCAGGGTGACTGGCGGGTTAACCTTTGAGTGCCAGTTGCCTGCGGTCACCCCATAGGCTGGGAACCCCTGCTGAGGGGCCGCTGTTTGGGGTCCACATTCCTCACTGCCCACCCCTCCCTCCACCACACTCCTGCCACAGATGGCTTTGGCTTCCGCGTGCCCTTCCTTTGAGGGAGAGAGTGCTTTCCCATGTGTCCTCAGAACAACCCCATGAGGTGCGGCGGAGGGGGGGGGTGCGGGGAACGTGACCAGCTCCACTGAACCAGTGTGGGACTCCAGGTGCAGGTGAGGGCAGAGCAGGTCTCCCAAGGAGTTGTGGTGGCCGGGCACCTGCACCACAGGGATGGTGTGGTGGGTGGGCTCTGGGGTACTAAGTAACAGGACTCCGCAGCCAGGCTCCGCAGCCCCAGGGCACAGGGCAGAGGTGCTGGGTGCCACCCCCCTCACGCACACAAGGATGCAGCCATCGACGTGAACAGGGACGGGGCTGCCCACAGCCAGCTCTGAAACTAAAAAGTGCAGTCAAGGGCACTTCACCTGTACCTCCTTCCCACTGAGTGTGACCTCTGCAAAGTCTACTTGAGAAGCAGTGACCAAGTCCAGGGACAGTGCTGGGGACGGGTGGGAGGCTCAAGGTCCCATCCTTGCTTGCTTCACAGGGTAGCCACGAGGGACCGTAGGCTCAGGGGCCACACCCTCATCCCAGGTTCTTCCCAGGGCTGGGCAGGGCCCCAGGCCAGGGTTTAGCCTCAGGCACCTGGTCCAGGAGAGTAGGAAGAGGTGAATTTGCAAGGAGGTGACATCACGGGGGTGGTGAGGGCCTTCTGCCCAGCGTTCTGCCCACAGGCTCCCGAGGCATGGGCTGCACCCGAGGTCATGCCCAAGTCCTGTCCACTAACTAGCCCTGGGGCTGTTAGCCACAGACACTCAGACCCTGTGCAGCCACCTGGGGGAGGAGGTGAGCAGGGAGGGTGCTAGTAAGGATGGGCAATCTTCCACCCTCCAGGGACGGGGCCCCTCTGTGCCATAGGGTGTTGGTGAAGCCTGTCCCTGGAGACTGGCATGGCCTGCAGCCGGGCCTGCATCCAGTTTTCTGAGCACAGCCCGTGTGCCTCAGCCTTAGGTACCAGGTCCTAGGACCACAACTACCAAGGGACAGAGACTGGGGGACTCGTCCTGTGGTGACCTGGGAGGTGGCAGCATAGGACTAGGGGATACTGGCTACAGGGCAGGATGCCCCTCTCCTGCTATGTGGGAAGGCAGAGGGTGGGGCTGCCGTCCAGGAGAGGACCCAGACCCACAACCTAACTCGGAGGAGCTCGGCCTAGAGAGGTCCCCGGCTGCACCCACAGCCCCAGCCGTGCCCAGCCCCACTGCTTGAGCATTCACTGGCCACCTCAGTGCTGCCAAGTGACACCTGCACCCCGTAGGCAGCAGCTGGGACAGAGGGAGGCCATGGTGCTTGCTAAGTCTGGCACAGGGACAGCTCTCTGAAGCACAGGGGTATCTTAAGAACAGCCCCAGGGGTGGGTCATGGGAGGCACTGGCTGGCTTTGCCCAGCCCAACGGAAGAGTAAGAACTTGCTTGGCAGCTACATTGTAACATGTATTTAAAAGCATTAAAAATATCTGATACTGTAAAACCTCCACTGCCCCAGGCTGGAGTTTATTAAGAACCACGATTAAGCGGTGCTGGGGCCACTTGGCTGGTTGGCTTCTGTGTTTTGCTCAGGACATCCCCAGCGGAGGCTGGCGGTTGCTTCTGGCACCCAGCTCTGTTCTGGGCACACAGGGCACTGGCTGGAGCAGGCTCCCCAGGGAAGCAGAGTCCTTGCTTCCAGGGAAGGCAGGTCTCAAAGGCGAGCATCCTTCTTGCTGGGGGAGGTGAACAGGCTGACACGCACTGACCGTGACACTGAAGCCCAGCACTGCCGCCTGGCCCCCTGCCCGCCAGAGCGTCTGGTTAATAAGCAGAGCAGTTAGGGGCCCCCAGTTGGGGGCCACCGTTAGTTTCCAGGTTGTGAGCACATTCGCACTTAAGACGGTTTCTCTTTGTTTTCCAAGGCCTCTCTCCACAGTGAACTGCAATGTTAACAGAAAAGCGGCTGCGCCCCCAGGACTCGGCTGTGGGGGGCGGCGGGCAGGGCTAGAAGGTGGACTTGGAGTGTCCGAAGATGCAGATGGGGAAGTGCTTGACATGGGAGGACCACTGGGCTGCCAGCTGGAAGAACTTCACGTCATTCCACTCCACGCCGTCGATGAGGACTGCGGGGACAAGGCCATCTGAGCCCCCCGCCCACTGGCCCGCGATGGGAGGCGGGGCGGGGCAAGGCGCGGCGCACCAGTCCCTCCTTGGGACCGTGCGTAGGACAAGCTGGAGGGGCTGATACCCCCAGGGACTCCCAGGTTCCCAGGGGACAAGGACCTGCTGGCTAGGTCTGTCTACTGTCTGCCCTCAGAGCCACCCACTGTGGCTCTGACCATGACCTCTCCCTGACTGTGGTGGCCCTCACCCCCTGGGCTCAGCAGGGGTCTGCAAAATAGGTGGAAAACAGCCTCCACTTCAACTTTCTCCACTTTGAGAAAATCAAGGAGGAAGGCAGAGGTTCTCCACCCCCAAGGTCCCCGGACCCGAGCTCATGGGAGGAGAAAGCCCCAGGCTCCGGTCCCGGGCCTGGTGTGCATCATCTTTGAGTCTGAGACACACGACTCGAGTTTTGAAAGGAGCCTCACGGACGTGTGTTCAAAGCCCGCTCCTGCATCAGGAAAGCTGCACAGCTTCGCTGTGGTCTGCCTTCCCGTTTCACAGACAGAGCCACTGGGATCTGGCTTGGGGCCAGACGGCCATGCTTACCCCGCAGCATGTTCTGCTGGTGCTTGGCAGTGCAGATGAGGCGGCTGATGCCCTCGATGCACTGGCTTTTGGACTCCACATCCTTGTCCTTGGTTTTCTTGGGCAAAAACATCACTAGGAAGAGAAGGGGCCACACCGCCCTGTTGTTCCTTCAGGGCTGAGGGAGCCCTGGGACCCCTGCTCACCTGGGACCCCTGCCTGCCCAGCGGCACGTGGGGAGGGCCTGCCCACTGGCGGTCCCCCACTCACCCTTCTTGTTCTTCTCCTTGGTGACCACTGTCATGGACATGGTGGGCGTGGCTGCAGCCTCGCCGACACTGGGCAGCCTGCTGACCTGCAGGGACCGGAAGGTGCACTTGAGCGTGTTTTTGGCGGTGGGCAGGTCCTTCTTCTCCGTGTCCCTCTTCCTGTCTGCGGGCGGGGCCGCTGTCCAGTAATCCACCTGCAGCCCCATCAGCTCGGCGCCGACACCCTGGCTGGGAAAGCAGAGGCAGGCTCGATGTGTGTCCTCGAGTGGTGACAGTGCCTCCTGGGGGCGGGTGCAGGCTGCAAGGCTGCCTGCCACGGGCCGTCCTGGTCTCCTGGGACAGCCCAGTCTACCCTCTCTCTGCCCTGGCAGAGTCGACAGGCCGGGCCTCCCCAAGCTACCCCTGGAGTCTAGAGGGCCGTCAACCTGCCTCGTACCAGGTATGGTCTCCGCAGAGCCTGGGCGTCCCCCGTGGCCCCTGCAGGTCCGAGGACCCCTCCAGACCCCACCCAGGTCTCGTCTGCTACGTTCTGTTCACGAGAGACCCGAGGACAACAAGTGGCTGCCAACCCTCCAGGCGCCACCCGACACCTTCTATCTGCTCCATGGTTTCCAGAGCCCCATCTGTGGACAGAGCACCCCATTCTTCTTACTCTGTGGTTTCTGTCCTAGTGACGCCGTCTGTCTCCTGAGCAAGCCCAGGACCTGCGCCCACCCACGACAGGGCCCCTGTCTGAGCGAGCCCGCGTCCTCAGCTCTGCTGCTCTGAGCCCACCCCCATCAGCCCCTCAGCTTCCTGACACTGGGGGCGGCCAGTGACCGCGAGCTTTGCCAATATTCCTCCCCTGACCCAAGCCCCGTTGTGCTGGGGAAAATCAGGTAGGCGGCCAGTCCAGGGCGTGGGGGTGTGGCTGCCTGCGTTTACCTGGGGGAGGACAGGCCCCCGCTCACGGACGGGGAGGAAGGAGGGGTGGGCGAAGCTTCCTTGGCGGCGGGAGACATGGATGGTGGGGTGGACGACAGCACACTGGGGCCAGAGGGGGCTGCGTCATCTGAGTCTCCTTGGGGAAGGAGGAGGAAAACAGTTCTGAGCTCCCCGCAGCGGTCCCGGGGCATCCACAGGCTGGGGGCCCAGGGGCGGGGGAGCAAGTGCAGGGAGGGGTGCGGATGGCATGCTGGGCAGAGCTCTCAAGCCCCCTGCCCTCGGGCCCGGTGGGGGCATCCGAGGGACGTGGAGGCTGTGGTGGGCAGAGGCGGGACCCCTGGGATATGCCTCCGCCCCGGACCCCGGCAGAGGGTGGCGCTGGGGTGACAGGCGTACCCGACGTGGCCGAGGCCGGCTCCACGATTCCGACCTTCACCACCTGGAAAGCAACAGGCACCTGCTGGCAGCGCCTGGGCGTCCTGGGGCTCCAGGTCCCCTGACAGGGGCTGCCGGGAAGGAACCGCCCCCCCACCACACCCCCCGCCAAGGGCCTGCCTGGGAGATGCCGCAAGGGGCCACATGCTGCACAGCAGCCATGCACCCCGGGGTCCGAGGCTGCAGATGGCCCCTGGGCTGGGCTCGAGCTGGGTCCAGTGCCCAGGACCTGTGTAGCCTCTGGTGGGAAGGCTGCCTGCGCCTACAGCCGAGCCCCTACAGCCCTGCACCCTGGCCGGCCCTCAGTCAACTGGGGGCCTAGTTTGAGAGCCCTGCCCAGCTCCAGGACAGGGGTCATGGGCCTGCACCAGGTGTTCCAACACCTGTGCAGACTGGGCAGGACCACATGAGGTTGAAGTGAATCACAGTGACAAGTCACAGCTCAGCCACACGGTGGCATTCCAACGGTCTGAGGAGCTGTGGCTGCTGCAGTCCACAGTGTGGCCTCCCGTCACCACAGAAGGTTCCTTGGGGCAGGCCGCTCTGGACTGACTCCCCCCAGGAAGACCTGGATGCCTGGCTGGGGGACCAGGCCCACTGGCCAGGCTGCCCACAGCTCTCAGGGCCACGCCTCAGCTGGAGGCCACGTGGTGGACGGCAGGCTGTGAAAACTCGGGCAGCCCTTCACCCTCTAGTGGAGAGGGGAGGACCTCTCGGCTGCCAAGCCACAGCCCACACCTGGCAGGACCTGTGCTGAGCTGTGGCCAGGGCACCTGCCACAGGGCCAAGCTGGACCCACCAGACGCAGGGCAGTGCTGAGGGCCTGTCACCTCACCCTCTGCTAGACGTGGGAAGATGACAGGGACCTTCAAGAGGGAGGCATTCAAAGGCAAGACCTCAACTAAAATTGGTGCAGAAGATTCTGGAATATATCAGCTTAATGCAAAATCAGACAAACAATTTGACTTGAGGGCAGGCAGAGGTGGCAGAGCTCAGGGAGGCTTTGGGCACGGCCGCCGCCCGCCCCCGCGCTACTCACCCCCACAAAGGGAATGAACTTCTGCGAAGACTCCTCGTCGGGGCTGCAAGCAAGAGAACAGTCACTACCGGCTTGGTTCAGGGCTCCCGCCTGCCCGGAAGGGGCGCAGGCATGGCTCTGTGCCAAGGCTGCAGGGCGGCTCCGAGTTGGGGGCACAGTCGCAAGGACCCTGCTTCCAACCCAGCAGGAGCCCTCAGTGCACGGGGCGGCCAACCTAGCCCAGCCAGGCCCAAAAGACGGGCTTGCTGCCGGCGTCCTGGGGCCCCCAGGGAGCAGCCCAGGCCTCTAGTGAATGGAGGTGACTGCCCTAAAGCCAAGAGCAGAGGTTTTCTCCTGGGTGGTCTGGTGCTGGCAGTGCCCACCAGTTGAGGCTGTGGTGGGAACTGCGCCCCAGGTCTCTTGGTGATGGGTCGCACATGCTGTGCTCTCACAGGGCTGCCGCCCCAGAGTGGCCCACAGAGGCCAAGGCCCTGGGCAGTGCTGCTGCCCTAAGCCGCAGGCAGGTGGCCAGCAGTGGGGTCTGTCTGGACCTGGCTCTGTGCAATCTCTGGCGGAGCCTCTACTCCACCTGCGCTGTGGCCCGAGGGGTTCCCAGGAGTTGGGCTCCAGGCCCCGTGGGCGGCTGGAAGGGCACCTCCCTCCTGGCCTTTGGGAAGTCTCCCGTGGCTTCAAGAATGGTGATGTCTCCTCCCTCTGTGTCTGTGGCTGGTGTCATCCCTCTGGCCAAGATCTGAGTCTCTGGACCACTGTCCCAGCTCCAATCCTCCTGTCTCCCTTTCCCAAAGCTCAGAGCCTGATGTCAGAGAGTGATTCTCGGACAGGGGAGTGGCCTTGGTGCCCCCACCCAGCCCAAGGCGTGCCACTGGGTACAGGGTTGGCCTCCCTCTCTGACACCTGCTCCCGGAGCCTTGCCCATGAGCTGAACCAGCAGGCCAGGGCCTGGGGTGGCACAGGGCACAGGAGGGGCTGCTCTGTGCCCCGACACCAATGTGAGTGGACGGCAGCTGCCCCTTCTGGGCATTACCTGCACACGGCGACCCACGGCCACTACCCAGCACTTCCACATCACCTCCGCGAACGCCCAGCATGAGTGTTGGGTGAAAGCGCCCGGGGGCTTGCTCCACCGCCCTGAGGCGGACCAAGCTCCCAGCCCAGCCCTGCACTCCGAGGGGAGTACAGTTGGAGGAGAAAACATCCCGTCCTTCACTGCACACAAGAAAGCCACCTGAGGCGGGTGCCCAGGCCTGCTGCATGCAAGGCGGCCCAGGCAGGAGGCCCCGGGGCTCCCAGCCCAGCACCACCCCCACCCCCAGCGAGCCCCTGTCCCCACGGCCCCCACTGAGAGCAGCACCCGGGGAGGCAGACGAGGGCCTGGCGGGGTGGCTGCCGAGACCCTCAGAGCCGAGCTGCGCGGGGGCATGCACACGACACCCAGCCCTCGACACAGGCCCAGCGTGACAGGGGTGACACTAGCTGGCCAGTGGGACCATCCACTCGAACTCTGGACACAGAAGGGACCGCATGCACCCTTGGGGCGACTGCACCCCTGGATTCGCACAAGCTTCACCTTCATGTCAGGGACCAGGGCATGGGAGCCGAGCCAGGACAGGCGCTGAGCACCCCTCGCCCGGGAGCCGTGGGCAGCACAGGGCAGGTGCATCTGACTGCTGTCCCCAAGCAGGTGGTCACATAGGACCCTCCGGCGGGTGCTCCTGGGGGGGCTCTGACTGGCAAGGGGCCAGGAAGGCTGTGCCACTGCCCCCTCTCCTAGGTCTCCCGGGTGGACAGAAAGGTGCTGTCTATCCCAGTAGGCAAAGGCCAACCTGCTGACTTCCAGGCCCAGGGGGGCGGGGGTGGGACCAACATGCAGGCCTTCACGGGCTCATCCAGGGCACCTGGAGCCCCCACCCCACCCCTGGGCACTGCGTCACCCCTATAACGTGAGGCGGGGGGGGGCAGGCAGCACAGGAGAGCCAGGGTCTCCCAAGCCCTGCCTTGCTGCTCAGACCAACCAGCTCCGGGGAGGGGGGCATGAGAAGCAGGGCCCAGGCAGCAGGGCGTGCTGTGGGGTCCTCACGCCGCGGCCAACGGGGAGCAGCCGCCACACCACGAACGGCTCGGGGGTCAGCAGGCCACCACAGCTGGTCTTTCTTGGGGCCCTGGGCTTGTTTAGCAGGACAGCGTGTGGGCTGCTACCTGCTCCTGGAGGCCACCTGCCTGGGGCTCTCCTGGGGGCGGAGGTTTCCCCGGTGGGGCCCGAGGGGCATGTGGAAGGCCGCCCTGCAGGCGCCCCGTGTCTGGCTCTCAACAGGCTGGCTCTTGGGGGGCGGGAGGCCCCTAGGAGTGAAGAGCCCTGACCTGAAGTGGGAGTTCCTAGCAGTCTGGCCACAAGACCCTGTCGGGAAAAGCCCATTTGGGGTGCTGCCTGTTGCGTCAGCTGAGGAAGGCCCCATCCTCGCTCGCCGCAGCGTCCCCACAGGAAGAGTCAGCATCATCCCGCCCACCCAGGCCACCGCCCTGTGCTCACGCCTACCCAGTGCTGGGGGCAGGGCCCACACGCGGCGAGCGGTGCCAGCGGGCAGTGGTCAGCAGCTCAAGCTGCAATCCCAGACAGCTGCTTCTAAGCTGAGAAGCAGTGCCTGATGTGACTTCAGAAACACGTTTCTCACAGAGGAGTAGGACATGTTTAACCAAACCCCTGGACTGGGACAGAGGAGGCCTGGGCGACCTAAGGGCGCAGCAGGGTCTGGTCTGCTCCTTGGGCCCCTCGGGAAGTGGGCAGACGGGAAAAGGAAGCCTGGGCACCCACCCTTCCGAGCACACCCCCACCTGCTGACACTGCTAAACAGCCCTAAAGACCAGCTGGGGACAGATGGGGCGCAGACCCCGAGACAGCGGTACCTGAGGGTAAAGTCAAAGTGAAAGTTCTTTCTCCTGCTCCGAAAGCCGCCAGGAGAGAAAACAGACATGGCATTACGCGCTGGCTCGGCCGGCAGCCGTCCCCACGCAGGGAGTGACGTGGAGGAGGGGCAGCAGCTGAGAGCAAGACAGGCCTTGGCCCCTTGGCCCCTCTGCAGCAGGGCAACGGGCCATGGCCCCCGGACTGGCGTAGGGTGTCATGCTGTGTCTGACTGGCCACCAGGCCGGCCCGTTAGCTTTCCTCCCCCAAGGAGGCCTCCCCAGGACTCCCTGCCAAGTCCCGGGCCCCAAAGGCACTGCCCACTCTCCTAAGTCCCTGGGGGCCTGACCAGCGCCACTGCACCAGGCCATGCCCCCGGCGCCTGCTGCTGGCCACCGTCCTGCCCGGGGTAGGGTGAGAGCTGGTCTCCCAGCTGGGACACCCTGGCTGGAGAAGCTGGTGCCGGATTGGAGAGAGCCGGTCAATGCCGGGGGCTGGGCAACGTGACAGCTGTCCTCGTAGCTTTTATTATGGGAAATCACAGCACACACGAAAACCGGAGCGCGGCCAGCCTGTCTGAGCCCCCTGCAGGGGCAGCTCTGACCCGCCCCCTGCCCCCGCCCCTGCCCCCGCCTCTGTCCCCGAGGGCCATCACTCAGGCCCCTTCTGCGCCACCTGAGGCACCAACTGCCGAGGCCATGAAGTGGGCTGGGGGCCCTGCCTCCTGCCCTCACCGCCCAGGCCAGGGCCCTCCAGGTACCTCTTCTGCTTGTAGGTGAGCATGGCCTCCGCGATGGGCAGCTGGTGGGCGCAGTTGGCCCCCGCGATGTACTGCGTGACCCTCGACACGATGTCCAGCGTGTCCTGCACTGCACGAGGCGGCCGCGTGGGGGTGTGAGGCCCGGTGCTGGCCCCACTCCACGTCCACGTCCACGTCCCAGGGCCTCCTGGCACCCGGAGCCCAGGGGCAGCCACCACCCACACAAGGTTGCGGGTAAGGGCAGCAAGACCTCTCTAAGTCCTGAGGAGCGTCTCCCAGGGTCCTGGGCCCTGCCTCCACCAGCCCAAGTCCCAGTCACCAACCTCGGGGCTCATGGCAGCAGAGGGACATGTCCTGGCTGGGACCCTGTGTCAGCTGAGCCCACCCCCTGGTGCTCAGGTGTAGCCAGGGCCTCAGGAAAGGGGGAGCACGGGGGTCTTGTCTTGGGAGGTGACAGACCCTGCTCTTAACGGGCAGAGGTGGTGTGGACGCCCTGGCCTCACCGGCGCTCTGGGCCTCCAGCTTGTTGAACAGGTCCCGCCAGGCCAGGTCCTGGAAGAAGTTGTGGTAGCGGTGATCCACGGAGCCCAGGTACCTGGCCACTGGGTGGGAACCTGTAGGCGGGACAGCATCAGGGTGTGAGGCCTGCCCACAGCTCTGCACCCTCGTGGCTTTGCGGGGCTGCCTGGGAGGGTGTCCCCCAGGACTTGGCAAGTCCTGTGACTGACACACTCCGGTGTTGGCGGACGAACAGTGTCCACCAGAACACGAGCAGGCGCACCCTCACGGGTTTGCTCTGGGGGTCCGCAGCACACCCTGCCCTGCACTGGGATGACGGACATCCCGTGTGGCCCCGCTGACGGACGCGCTCACCCAGCGGGATGACCAGGAAGCGCATGTAGCCCAGCCAGTCCGGCGTCTTGTGGGACAGCTGCTCCACGAAGAGCCGCAGCACGGCGCTGAGGTAGTGCTGCGCCCCCGCCACCGCGATCTTCACGGGCGTCGGCGGCTGGGAGTTGCAGTTGCAGCTGGGCCGCGGGCAGGCGAGAGGGACAGTGCCTCAGAGGCCGTGCCCATGGGCCACCGTCCCAACCACTCACGGCCCTGCTGTAGCCGCGGAACCCCAGGCCCCCTGACGGCCCCACAGAGGCCACTGCTGCACCAGGCACGGCCCACTGGGACCCTCAGGCCAGGCCAGGCCAAGTGCAGGGCCCTCTGGCGGACTCACTATCTCTGTATCCGCGAGACGATGGTGCTGAAGGCCGCCTGGACGTCTGCCGCGGAGCAGGTGCACACCACGGGCAGCGTGTGCCGCTGCAGAACATCCGACAGGAACTGGGGACGAGCAAGGCAATGGGTCCTGGGCCACCCCCAGCGCCCCACCCCCCAGGGAGGACGCCGGCCCCCACCTGCCCCTGCCAGTCAGAGGTGTTGACGAGGATGATGTTCTCGGGAAGCTGGTCGTCGGAGACCAGGATGTGGTTGAGCTGGTCATACACGGTCTTCCTGGGAATCTGGGGACACAGGCATGTCCTCACCAGGCAGGAGGGTGCTGGGCCCCCTCCCTGAGACCCCGCCAGCACCTGATACAGGCAGCCCTCAGCTCTGGGAAGAGGCCACTGAGCTACAGGCAGCTTGGGGCCAGGAGGGCACAGGTGCAGCGCAGACCGTGGGAGGGCAGGGGCACCTGCCCACCTGCAGCTGGCTCCGAGTGTCTGGGCAGCGCTCGTTGTCCAGGCTGTTGGCCCGCTCATTCTGCGGTCGCGCCGGCTGCCGCTCCTTCAGGGACGTGCTCCGGCCCCGGCGGCCGGCCTGCTTCCCCTCGGACCTGTGGAGACCAGCACAGGCTGACCCTGTGCTCACAGCCCAGCTCTCTAGGAGCCTCGCCATGGGCGCAGCGGGGCGCAGGCCTCCCGCAGCACACAGAGCCTTGCACAGGCACTGGCTGCAGGGGCACCGGTCTGTGGGGCCCTCGGGACCAGCAGCCACCACAGCCCTGTCACACCTGCTGGCAGCTAGTGACAAGTGGGGGTGTCGCAGCCGGTGTGTACCTCCTGGTGCACCCAGAAACCGGCATGTTGCTCAAGTGATTCCATTGACAGCTAGGCCTGGCTGTGGCAGGCGCCCACGCCCCACCAAAGGGACCCTCCCACGTGGCGCCTCCCACGTGGCGCTGCCCAGCTAACGGCCTCCCCAGGGCGGCCTGTCACCTGGTGGAGGGGATGACGAGAGACTCGGTCTTGGTGATGCGCCCGCTGGGTGGCAGCTTCTCGGTGAACACGTCCAGGGTGGAGGTCTCGGTCTCTGGGCTGTCCTCGGGCTGTGCCGGCTGCTCCGAGGGGGCTGGAGTGCTCTGCTGGGAGGGGGATGCTGTCGGGGACGCGCTCGTGATGTGGGAGGGCCCTCTGGGTTGTGGGGCGTGTTCAGGTCTCCTTCGGGCTGTCGGCTCCCTGCATGTGGGCACAGCCGCACGCCGCCCGGGGGCCATGCAGACCTGACCTTCTGCCCCTGGCTCCTGCTCAGGGCGCCTGGGAGGCCAGCACCAGAGCTCTGCACACCTGCCCCGCAGCCCAGGACCCCCCTTGAGAGCCTGAGGGCAGCAGTAACCCATCCGCGTCCTTGGGCCTGTGCCCAACAGCAAAGCAGGGCACACCGCTGTCCTCCAGGTGAACTGGGGGGCCTGTGTGTCCAGCCTCCGCCTCCCGGTCAGACCCGAGGGCAGCGTGCTGCAAGGGGAGCGCACCCAGCCCGCGCTGCTTACGTGGGCCGCCGTGTCGGAGACACCATCACTCGGCGGCCTGCCGCCCGGGGCCCGCGACTTCTCTGGCACGTCAGCCTGAGCGAAGGAAACGGGATCAGGCTGGACACTGGGCTCCACACTGGGCAGGGGGCTGAGTCGGAGGCGGCCCAGGAGACCGGCTAGAGGTTTCATGGATGTGGGCTCATGGGGCGCCGGGCAGGGAGACCCGGGCCACACAGCAGGGCCAGAAGCACATCAGCTTGGGTTTCTCCAGCATCACCATGTGCAGGACCCCTGGGGGACTACGGTGGAGAGTCGAGGCGGTGCCTCAGGGGAAAGCAGGGCGGCCTGGGCCCAGAGCGCGCTCACCGGACTCGGAGGCTCCTTCTGGCTCCGGGCACTGTGTATGCTCCCGATCTCCGTCTGCGAGCTGGAGTGGGACAGGCCTTCGAAGTACGGCCTGGGCACAGGGACGGGAGGGGTCACTGTCCAGACCCTTCCCGCCACGGCAGGCACGGCCTCCGCTCCTGGCAGGGCCCCCAGGGCAGAGCAGCAGCATCAGACGGCCCTTCGCCTTCAAAAATGGTGGCGTGAGGGAGGACACAAACTGCTGGGTGGCCCACAGCCGCTTGGCTCCTCTGCCGCTCAGGACCGGCCTGTGTCCCAGGAAGCCGGCAGCACAGATGGCAGCCACCCCCCACAACCCCGCCAGCAGGGAGAGACTGTGGCGGGGGGACGTACAGGTTCAGAGGGACTTAGAAAAAGACAGTTCAGGCCAAAGTCACAGGTGGGACCTGAGAGTGACACCAGCGTGTGGCAGGCAGGTCGGTGCCGAGGGGGCTGCACCTCACCCCACACCTGCGCTGCTCTCCTCCCAGGGCCCCTCCTGTGACGGGACCCCGCTTGGGCCAGTCGGCACCTGGGGAGCACCCACTCCCCAGCCCACACCCCACCCACAGCCTGCACAGCCGGCATCTCTGTCCCCCCCACACAGCCTCTGTGGCCAGGATCCCCACGGGTCCTAGGAGCTTTCCAGATGGAGCCTGGCCCCTGCCATCTGCCCTTCTCCTGGGACGCCTGCAGGGATCCCCATGTCCCCGCACCTCCCACCCCGCGCCTGCATGCTGGCTTCCCAAAAACTGCGTCCTGCGGCCACCGCACACCTGAGCTTGGGCTTGGGGGTGCTGAGGACGCTGTCATCGTCCTCCATATCAGGGCCACTGTCGCTGGGGTTCTCCACGTCCAGTGTGTCATATAGGAGGTCCAGGTCCTCCTCCACCTCGGGGACATGCTCCGCAGGGTCCTGCTCCGAATCCAGGACCTACGGTGAGGGCAGACACGTGAGGGCCGTTCCATGTCCGGGCAGAGGAGTCTGCAGGACAGAAAGGACAGGGGCACAGAACCACACACAACCCCCAGCAGCTCCACCAGACCAACTGTCCCAATGTCAGGGAGACCCCCTGGACACCCTGCAGAGGGAGGTGTGTTTTCGCATGTGGACACCCGTCCAGGGTTGGAGGCCGCAATGGGCATGTCGCTGTGGAGCCAGCACCGTGGTCGGGATGCAAAAGGCTCTCCCAGGGGCCCCGCCCTCTCAGTGCCCTCCACCCGTCCCAGTGCACGTGGCCTTTCCCAGGAGGCCACGCAGGTGGAGCCACACAGCACACAGCCTGGCACCACGTCCTGCCACAGTGGGCTCCCTTTGGCCCCTGGGTCAGGTGCAATGGGAGCCAGGACCCGAGTCTGGCCATCCCAGTAGATGGGCCCTGGGGCGCCTGGTGCTGCTGGGGCCAGCTGCCACCCGCGGACCTGTTCCCACCCGTGCAGGCAGCGCCTCAGCAGCACTCTGAACTTCCTGAGGCACCACCAGGCTGTGTCCTGGGTGCCTCACCACCCATGTCCCCATCACCCCTGCTCCGTATCACTCTGTGGCCACTGGGTGTCACTGTGGTCCTGGCCTGCATTCCCCAGATGAACAGGGACACCAAGCTCTGTTCACAGGCCTACTGGCTACTCATGGATCTTTGGAGAAAATGTCCAGTCAGGTCCTTGCTGAACTCTCTGAGCTGTCCGTGTTCTCCACACGTCCTGGATACGAGCCGCAGACATGAAACTTGCAAAACGTTCTTGGTTCACGGACAGTTTCATTTTCTTAATGGTGTCTGGAGCAGTTTTAAACTTGGACGCGGTCCCGGCTCACTGACTCTCTTCGGTGTCACTGCCTGGCCCGTGTGTTCTTCAGGGAGTTTTACAGTTTTAGCTCTGACATTTAGGTCTTCGATCCTTTTTGTGCAGGTGTGGGGCAGGGGCTGACTCCACTGTTTTACATGTTGATATCTAATTGTTCCATCACCATCTGCTGAAAAAGCTGTTTTCCCCAGTGAATGGTCCTATCATCCTGTGAAAACCAACTGCCCCAAACTGGGCTTATTTCTGGGCTGTAAGCGCTGCCCCACGGCTGTAGCCTCGAGGTCCGGCGTGAGGTCAGAGAGCTCCAGTCCTCCTCCACTGTTCTCCTGAAGGCTGCTGGGTCCATTGCGGGCCCCTGGCATTCCCACGCTGTGTGCTAGGAGAGCTGGTGGACTTCGGTGAGTGGCAGCTGGCAGTGACAGGAGTGGCGCGGGGGGCGGGGATGCTGATGGCTGCTGCCGGGGGCGGCTCAGCTTGCTGTGAGCTGTTCTGACCGGCACGATGGCCACTCTTGGACACCAGGAGCTCAGAGGCTCCAGCCCCACCTCTCTGGGTAAGTTCTAAACTTGGGACTAATTTTCCTCTGATCATGTTGGGAAAAAAAAGTATTTTTCTTCTGGTTATAAAAGTTACACAGCCCTGGCTGGAGTAGTTCAATGGGTTGAGCGTGGTCCTGTGAACCAAAGGGCCACCGGTTTGATTTCCAGTCAGGGCACATGCCTGGGTTGCAGGCCAGGTCCCCAGTGGGGGCCATGTGAGAGGCAACCACACACTGATGTTTCTCTCCCTCTCTGTCTCCCTCCCTTCCCTTCTGTCTAAAAATAAGTAAATAAAATAGACAAATTTTAAAAAAAGAAATAAATAAAATCTTACGAAAAAAGTTATGCAAACTTATCATAGGAAATGTGGAGACTACAGAAATGCCAAAAAGGAAAAAACGTTAAAACACCCCTGGTGTGCCGACGGTGGAGAGGCTGTGCGGGGGTGGGGGGGGCATGGAATCTGTACTTTCTGCTTGATTTTGTGGTGAACCTAAAACTGCTCCAATAAAGTCAACTCATAAAAACACACAAACTGGTGGCCGCAGCTCCCCAGAGAGGACGGACGTGTGGCCTTTCCGGGGTGTGGCCATTGAGTTGGAGCTCAAGGACACACAGCAGGCGGCCTCGGCTGGCTGCTGCAGGGGCCCTGGGGGGCCACTCCTGCAGACACAGCAATGGGGGTGCGCGAGGGGGCTGCGGCGGCAGAGGTGGGGTGGCTAACTCACCTCGTCGGACACTTTGAACCTGCGCAGCAGCGCCACGACCTTCTGCTTGAAGTTTTGTTGCTGCAAGACGAGGGGCCGAAGTCAGAGTGGCCCCACAGGCCGACTCTGTCCCCGAGGAGGACAAGGGAGGCCGGCCCGGCCCCGAGTCCAGCTCGAGCCCGCTGCAGCGTGCAGACGCACTCGTGCTCTCACAAGCTAAACAGGCACTTCCTCGAGCACCCAAACCATGGCTGCAGTCAGAAATGGAACCAGGGAGGGGAACCGGCTCCACAGCGCGTCCAGAGCCTGGAGCACATGCGGCTGCCCGCCTGCCCTGGTTGCTATCTCCTTCCCGAGGTACCACCTCCCTGGCTGGACTCCAGGCGAGGGCTCGGCTCCGGCCTCTCCCAGCTACCCTTGAAGGGTGGGGGCAGGGGACCCTACCAAAGGAGGTACATGCCCCCATCCACAGCTGTGGGGGCAGCTGTGACCAGCACATGGGACCAGCCCTGGCCTCCCACTGTGCTGCCCGGCTGGGGCACCTGGGGGGGACCATCCACGACAGTCTGAGGGCCCTGCCTGGGACTCTCCCCTGGAGAAGCCCAACAGTCCTGCCAGCCCCCTGGGCCCAGGGCTGAACTGAAACAGAGGACTGGGGACTGGCTCGCACAGAGCACATCTGGGCACCAGTGGGGTGGGACGGCTGCCCTCTGGGCCGCCTGGGGAAGCCCCGTGGACTGCCGCCAGGGGAGCTCTGGCTAATGGCTGAGCGCCACGCTGGCCCCTCCCAGGCCAGGGTCAGGGCCTGGTGTCTCCCCAACCTCACACTCACTCTGGGGCAGGAGACTGCACCTCAGAAGAGGCCAATGACACATGCCCGCCGGGACCAAGGGCGGCCACTTCACTCCAGACCCTCCCGAGGCTCACCCGAGCCACCCCTGCACACTGGGCCCGGTCCATCCCACCCCGCCAGCCCCGCCCCCGCCGCTCCCCAAGGTTAGTAAAACCAGACTCCACGGACCCTGGTCATGGACGTCGTTCTTACTATCGATCGCCGCTGCTTCTTGGGCTTCCCTACATCAAAGTCGTCTTCATCCAGGTCCTGCAGAGACATGGCACCTGGGGCCAGGGCAGCCACTGGGGAACTCAGGGACCCCGCCCTCCCCGGGCTGACAGAGCGAGCCCTCTCTCTGGTGCCCCCTGTGCCTGCCGACACACTTGGGGCCAGACATAGCCCCCCGCCCAGTGCCCTGCCCATGGCAGCAGCTCTGGAGGGTCCTGGGCCGTCCACTGGGGTCCTGCCACATGCAACCGGCTACCTGCCCGTGTGCGGCATCGTCGCTGGCCTCCTGCTCGGAGGAGAAGCTCTCATACTCCTCCTCAGAGTAGTTATCTGTGGAACGAGCACACGGAAGGGTCAGCACCTTGAGATTCCGCCCGGTATCCTAGCAATGTGGCCACGGCCCACCAACAGGCCCCCCTTGCCATAGGGAGCTGGAGGAGACAGCCCCAGGCAGCAGGTGCAGAGCCTGGGCGGCCCTGGCAGAGGCAGGAGGTGGGGCCGCGCCCCTCCGCCCCCAGACCCCCACGCCCCACCCACCAAGAGCGTTTCAGCCTGGGGCTCATGCTGGACTCGGGCTGTCTGCCCACCACCCACAGGGCACAGCGAGCCCAACTGTGACAGCGGCGACAGGCCACGCCAGGACGTGCGCCCAGACCCAGAAGGCACTGTGGTCACCCTGTGACCTCTGCTCACACGTAATGTCACAGCCTCTGGAGGCAAGGCTGAGCTGCCCTGTAGCCAGGCCAAGGCAGCTGCAGAGCACTCACCTTCCCCAACATCTCCAACCCCGAGGAAGGCAGCCAGGAGGTGGCAGAGAAGCAGGGACGTGGGCGCCACCCGTGGTGGCACTCACCCGTGGACTTGGCCTTGGGTCCAGCCTGCATGGCACTATCCTCGTGGTCGATGGGCTGGCTGGACAGGGAGAAGATCCAGATCTCGGCCACCTTGGCGGAGGCCTCCTTGATGCTGCTGCAGAGGCTCAGCACCTGGCCGCCCTCTGGGGGGCGCTGCATCACCTGGGGGTGGGCACCATGCCAGGAAGGACCATGGAGCAGGGGCTCCGCGGACAAGAGGTCAAGAGTGGACATGGGAGCCACATGGTTGGGCCAAGCAGGGGTGGCCAGCAACCAGGTGCAGCCACAAAGGACAGCAGCTTGTCAGAGAGGAGGGTCCACGGCCCAGCCGCCCAGGGGCCTCAACAGAAACCCGCGGTGTTCGGACAGCCGCTCCCAGACAAGACACGGGCCCCCAGGACTTGACTGCACGTGAGTGCCGCTCACGGGACAGCCACCCACCTGTGACCCAGCCCTGTGCCGCTCGACACCCACGCCACTCTGCACCCCCGAGGGCCCCTGAACACGGCCCCAAGATGGTGGAGGCTTCGAGGTCCAGGGCACACACAGGACCCGGGCCCTCTTCTCCTGCATGGCCGCTGCGCCGACCGCCTCCCCCACAGCAGGTGGTGTCGTGTGGTTGGTTGCCTCGTTTCCTCACCAGGAAACCCCTCAAACTTTCCGTCACCTGACCCACTGGGCATGCGTGCCGCCCGCCAGGCAGCCCCAGCCGAGCCAGCCATCCTGCTGGACAAGCCAATGCCTGCGCGGCGGGACACGGCGTCGAAGGAGAAACTGGTGAGGGCAGCACGTGCGGGGCACTTCCTGGGAGGGCACAGGCCACCCCCACGCCAGGGCAAAAGCTTTCTTGAGCCCGGGGGGCCCTCCTGCAGAGCACCGGTGGGGAGTGTGGGGCCGCCTGGCACCTCACCTCGGCCATGTGGATGGCGCCCGCGGCCAGCGTCTTGTAGCCCAGGATGGTCCGGTTCTTGTAGCGCTTCCTCCGCTGCAGCATGATCTGCAGCTTGTTGCCCTCCCTCTTCAGGAAGTGGGGGTACTGCGGGGGGAGGGCCACACGCTGCCATACACCCACACCGACCTGAGAGGGTGCGCGCACACCCCAGGTCAGGGGTCTGTGGGCACACTCTCCCCACCGCGTGGGGGCAGCAGACTGTGTGTGTCGGAAGCAAAGGCACACGCGTCTCCTGCAAGTTTCACAAGTGAAAACCGGCCTGGAAAGCAGGCAAGGGCCGTCCCGCAACCGCAGAGCCACGGGTGCAAAGAGGGTGAGTCATACATGTTGTGAATTGCACCCCATTAAGTCTGGACCCCCCAAAACAGAGAATCAGCCCAGAGCCTAGATGCACGGGGCTCAGAGAGCCGACTGGGCAGAGCCGGGCGCTGGGGGGCGCTGGCAGGACCCTCGGGGTTTCTCAAGACCACAGCCCTGCCTCAGGCTCACAGCAGAAGCGGGGCTGTGGCGGGTGTGGCTCTACCACTCCCAGCATGTGTGCGGCAGGAAGCGACTGCTGGCCACTTCCAGGCCACACGGGTCCTCTTGCTGCCTGGCAGACACTCACGCAGGACAACCGCTTCGGGTCAGTTCAGGGCTGGTCTGGGCTCTGGACAGAGTCCGGGCAGGGGGGCGGCTCTGTCTCATGCTGGGTGTCCTGGTGCAAACAGAGCCACGCTCCCCGCCGCACACCCAGCACTTCACAGGGGCCCGAGCTCAGGCTGCTGAGCATCCACCTTCCTCCCCATCTTTTCCAAACTCAGGAAGGAAACATCCTTAACCTGTAACTCAAGTTTTCAACCTCACGGCACTCTCTGCAAGGAGACCAGGACGAACCGCTCACCCTAACTGACAAGTATGCACAGTCAGGGGCTCGCAGCAGCAGTGTGGGGGGGTCCAGCAAACTGGGAGGGCCCACCTGCAGGGAGAAGGTCAGGGCCAGGTCAGTCTCCACTTGTCCACTGGGGGGCAGCACAATCTCGTGGGACCGCAGGATGCGCTTGGAGCCCTGGGAGAGAAGACAGGTTCTCATGCAAGGGGAGCGCCTCCCAGGGACACCAGCTAGACCGTCCCTCTGTTCGAACTCAGAACGAGGAGCCACAGGCTGGGGGCGGGGGGAGCAGGCTCCGGAGGGCCTTGAGGGGAGGTCTGTCAAGAGCCTTACAGATGTCCACATCCTTTGACCTGAGTCCCCTGCTGACCTGCCTCAGAACCGAGAGCAGCCCGGGAGGGGGCTCGGGGTCCGGGCCTGGCTGCAAACACAGGGAGAGGACAGGTGACCACCCCGTGGAGGTCACCAATGCAGACGCAGCAGCAGCGTCACAGCACAGGGACACTAGCAGGTGTCTAGAAGTAGCCGGGACACACATGGCTGCACAGAAAGATGAACGTGTGCAGGAGCCGCCTGGTCAGCAGGAAAGGTCACTGCTAAGCAGCTGTGACAGCGCAACAGGCGTCCCTCGTGGAGACACACAGGCCCCGACCTCTGACCTTCCCCAAAGCACACCCCACATGCCTAAACGTGCTTGTCCTGACACGGCCTACAGGCCAGGAACCATGTGGGGCAGGTGGCCCGTGGGTGCCGGGCACTCTGGGGGAGGCTCCCAGGGGCCGAGGACCCTGGTGCCAGAGGCCGAGTCTCAGGAGTGTCAGGGTCTGGCCCGGAACATGGAGATGGGAGCGCTGGAGGGAGGGAATCGAGGAGTGAGGCCAGAGTGTGGGCGGTCAGTTGTGTCAGAGGTCAACAGCGCCGGCTTCAGAGGCCAGAAAGGGTCAACCCCAACTCGCTCTGAAGACCCGAGGAGACCCAGACCCCTCCCCAGCTGGGAGGCCCAGGTCCCTGGGGCACTTTTCATGGTCCGGCACGCAGCCTCCCAGGGCTGGCTGTGATGCTGAGCACTTACACCAGCATCTTCAGGGAGGAAACTGTTTCTTCAGACCTTGACCTAAAAGAGTGACACTTCGGACGGTGGCAACTGACGCTTACGTGAGTCAGGCCTCAGGCCTCCAGCTCAGCCCAGCTCAGCTGGGGGCGAGCGTGGCTGCAGGCCTCCCACAGGTGTAAGCCGGCAGCCCTGGCCAGCTCAGGCAGCCACACCGGGGGCAAGAGGGGCCCCAGCGGTGGAAACCCGGGGGGGCAGGGCCTCCACCCATGGGGCTGCTCAGGGGTCCGGGCAGCACAGGCAGTAGTTCCCGCAGGGGCTCAGCAGCGAGGCCACGGCAGGACATCCCCCCCGCAGGGGCCTGTGAGCTGGTGCTGGGGAAAGTGGCAGCTTGCACCTGCCCCACACCTGCGGGGCACGGCCGGGGCTGAGAGCCACTACCTATTGGGAAGAGGATCTGGAACCCAGTGGCCCCCGAAAAGGCCAAAGCAGGCCTCCTGAAACTGCCACACAGGCAGTGCTCGCCACACAGGCAGCAGGGGCTGTGAGCACCGCAGCCCCAGGGAGAGCGGTGAGAGCAGCAGGGCCCACCCGGTTGGGGTGGCGGGCGGCAGGCACATGGTGTGGGTGCAGGAGGGCCCACCCCCATTTCTGCTCCCTGGACACACTCGGCCTGGCCTCCCGTGTGGCTGTGCCCTCACCTGGGCAGCAGGGCATCCGGCGCGGCTGGGCTGGTGGCCCAGGGAGACCCTCACCTGCATCTTCACAGCGATCACCACGGAGAGGAGCTCCTTCTCCAGCTCCTGGAAGACCACCAGCTTCTTCAGGGTCAGGCTGCAGAGCCTGCAAGGACACCAGCCACGCTCAGCAGTGGCCACCCTCCCACCGCTCGAGCCCCGGGGGGGCCTGGCCGCAGCAGGACAGCCGCCCTTGGCCCTCACCGCCATGGCTGCCATGGTGGGCTGGCCATCACGGCTCCCGGGAGCCCTGGCCCTGGCCCAGACCAGCTGGGGGCCGCCTCGGTGCCCCTCTCCAGAGGGTCCGGGAGGCAGGTCTCCCTCTCACGGAGGTGGGCAGGCCAGGGTCTGCAGACAGGCAAACAGGAGGGGTGGGCAGGCCAGAGACACCCCCAGGGGCCAGGATGCCAGCACCCACAACCTGCCCATCCCACGGGCCCGCCCATCCGCTTCACCTCCAAGGGGGAGGGACCGAGCAGGGCGATGGGCAGGCAGCGACCAGTCCCAGGGACGTGAAGTGCAGCCCAGGGAAGAGTCACTACTGTTGCCATAACCGCGATGTCGAGGGCACAGGAGACACGGGGGCACTGTGTGGGCCACACGAGTGTGTAACCATCATGCAGGACACCTGAAACTCACACAAACGAGGCTGAATGTCAACTGTGATAGAAAAAGATTTTAATTTTTAAATAAGTTTAAAAAAACATAAAAATAAAAAGGGCAAAAGATTTGAACAGACATTGCGCCAGAAGAGACGTGGATGGTGAACAGGCACATGAGCCCATCCAGGGCAGGGACAGGCAGGCCAGCACTGGGGGACAGACCCCCCCAACGGCGGCACCAAACCTGGGACCCTGGCAGGCGCGTGGCCAGAGCAGGCAGGCGGAGGAGGCCAGGGTGGGCGGGGATGGTGGACCATGGGGCACAGGACTCAGGTCAGAGCACAGACGAGCGTGGGGCAGGGTGAGGTTTGCTGCACGAAACGTGTACAAAGTCTCGTTTCGGAATTAGAGAAGCCACAGACCTGACGGCACATCACCTGCCTTCCACCACAGGCTGACCCAGTGCCGGCTCCCAGTGAACCGGGGGTGGGGGCACATGCGCCTCCCAGCACCGGCACCGACCAGTCTCCTTCCGCACAGCTGTTTGGGGCGGCTCCAGTGTGCACTGTCCACGGCGTGCTATTGGATGTGGCCAGAGGCACCGTGGCACCGTGACGTGGCCTCGTCTCAGGCACGCAAGGGCCCCACCTCTCGTGGCCATGCACGCCCACAGCCACCTGGGTTCTCCTGTTCTGTGTGCGAACGGCACACAGGCACAGAACGGACTGTCTGCAAGCAGACACAGAGCAAGGGAGTCTGCAATGCAGGCGGCCCCAGTCGGGATTTGGTCCCTAATTCCTGGCCCCCAAGGAAATCGTGAACAAACACACCAACGCCCGCAAACCACGCCTCGTCCCTGACCCAGGGTGCCTGCTCCGTGCACGCGCTGCAACGTCAGCAGGCTGTGCGCGCTCACGGCCTGCACGCCCCTGGATGGCGTGGCCCGGCGTTGCCCTCTGGCCGCTGTCTGCCCGCTCCGGCGCCTCACCCCAGAGAAGCAGGTCTGGTTTGGTTTCTGAAACACACAACCCCGAGTCCAGAAGGCTCACAGAGTAACAGCTCTGTCCCCGCAGCTCTGCCACCGAGAACGAGTGTTTTCCACATCAGCCTCTGCTGTTTCCAAAGAAGTGAGACGACAGCCCAACACACAGGAGCCCGGCGTGCTGTCTGTGCCCGGCCCCCTCCCCCCCAGGGACCATGGTCTGGAGCAGGGGTCTCTCTGCAGGACATCGCTGCTGTCCCCGAACTCTCCGCCTCCCCCAGTGGCCCAGCGTCACTAGGTTCCCCAGTCAGAGGCTCGTTCCTGCCTGGAGGGAAGGTGGGCAAGGCCACTGAACAGCCACTGTTGGGTCTGCCTCCCGCCCCCAGCAGCAGCACGGCGCATCTCATCCTAGCGGGCGGTAGGTCTCTGGTTAGTTCCCTTTCCTCTGCTGCAAGGGCAGGACCCAGGTAGCCACACGGAGGCGCTGAGGACAGCAGGACCCCAGCTCCCTGTGTGCCAATGCGGCCAAGAGCTCCTCTGGTTCTCGAACCACGTGCCTGACGCCACCCGTGGGCTTCTGCAAGGGTCCTTTTCAGCAACTGCTCATTCCTTTCAGAGCCTTCAGGGCTGGCGTCACTGTGGCCCCCGTCCGCCCACTGACCCTCTGCACTGTCTTCAACCCGTCCAGAGGGCCCAGCAGGCTGTTCCAACGATTGGTGCCATGGTCGGCCCTCAAATCCATGGGATGCATCCCAAAACCCCGGTGGTGCCTGGGACCGTGGGTCGTACTGAACCCTGTGTGTGCCACAAGTTTTCCTGGGCGTATGTGCCCATGACAGGGCTTAATTCATGAATTTGAGATTAACGAGTCCTGGCTGGTGGGGCTCAGTGGGCTGGTTGTCATCCTTCAAACCAAAGGGTCGCCAGTTCGATTCCCAGTCAGGGCACAGGCCTGGGTTGCAGGCCAGGTCCCCAGTTGGGGGCGTGTGTGAGGCAGCCACACATGGATGTTTCTCTACCTCTCTTTCTCCCTCCTTTCTCCTGTCTAAAAATAAATAAAAAGACTTTTTAAGAAGTGAAAATAAACTCATAAAGTTCTGGAAATATCCGTTTGATCTTTTGCACTGTGGGTAACTAGAGCATGCAAACACGCTGCGTCTTCACAGGCTGCGTGGCATCACCCGCCCTGGGCCCTTCACAGGCTCTTGGGGCATTGGGGTCAGCGTGCACCTGCACCAGCCCAGCGGGTGGTGGCGGGCGTTGGCCCCACACACCACTGCTGGTGTCCGTGGCACTGTGACAAGCGGTGCAGACAGCAGCTCCCACCGTCAGGGCAGCAGGCTGGTCTCCTCGGTCCGGAGCGGGACCTGCCCCAGCCTGCCCTGCCCTGCCAACTGCAAGCTCTCCCTCTGCAGGTGACTCCAGGTGCGTCCCTGTGCGCCAGTCTCTCCTCCTCGGGGCTCAGCCCTGTGGGACGAGGCCCACGCTGACAGCCTCCTTTTTGCTAGGACTACGGGGCGCACCTGGACTGAGTCACACCTCTTTTAAGGCTCTAGCTGCAGTGGCCCCTGTCCGAGGACACGGACGTGGGGGAGGCCGCTCAGCCCCTCACACTCTCCCACAGGCACGAGAAGAACAGCATCAGGACTGGGGTCCAGCGCATGATGCACTGTGGTGTCCACTGCAGGAGGTGGCCAGGGGTCCGCGGCCGCGGGCACTCCCGTGGGCCGCCGCCTCTCCACACCCTCCACCTACTTCTGCTGGGTGAGCCCGACGGAGCCACCGGCTTCTGCAGGGCACACGTCCCCTCCCTGCTGTTGGCTGCTACAGGCACGTTTCCAACAAGGTCAGCACGGTCCAGCTGTCCTCTGTGGCACGTGCTCCCGGTGCTGCAACCTCTGGTGCCGCGTTCCCCGGCCTTTCCCTTTGCATTTCCCATGGGATGGCTGGTCGTCCCCAGAGCACTTCCTGAGGAGCCACCTGGGGCATAAGGCCATCTGCAGGGGGCGTGGCCGCGCTGTGCTACGGCTGCGCCGGTCCCACAGGCCAGGCTGCTGGCACTTGCGCCTGCTCCACAGCTCCGCCCATGTGGCTCCTGTGCAGACACGCCCACTGGTGAAGGGAGCGCGCCCCAGCAGACGCGCCGTCTTTCCTTCAGGGTGCCCGCCTGGCCCGTGCACGCTCCGGGACCAGCTGGCCCCGCTGTGTCCTGCGTGGAATTTATGGAACCGCTGCACAGAGGGAGAACAGAGTCTTCAGGCCGCTGAGCCCCTGCCTCTCCCTCCTCAGGTGTTCACGCCCCAAGTAAGTGGGCACAGGTTTCTCCGGGGAACGCCCCTGATGCCCTCTGGGCAGGTGTCGCTGGGCCGCTGCAGCTGCCTTTATGAACAAAGGCGTTCCCGCATCTTCACATCGGTGACCGCAGGCGTCTCCGCACGCTGGTCCTGGTGTGGACTCACACCATCGGCCTCCCAGCCGCGCGGGCTCTGACGCTTGCACGCACACTGTCGTCCCTTTCCACAATGCCACCTCCGCAGAGGGCAATTTTCTCTCTCAACCTGCTGACTTTCCGGGTCCTGTTGAGCTGGCCAGGACCTCAGCGGGAACATTCGGAAGCTGCCTTTGCTTTCCTGGGCATTTCAGGGGCCCACAGGACTGCAGCAGTATTCCAGCAAGTGAATGAGCAAGTGGCCCATGCAGACAACACCCAGGGCAGCGCAGGTCCATGGATTTCCAGCGGGTTCGGGAGTTTTTACGTCCCTAAGGATGGGCGCAGTATTTCATCAAATGCCTTTTCTGGACAAATCGTGGACCTTCTCTCTTGGCGTATGAATGTGCAAGTCTGAACGACACCCCAACGGTACGTCGGTTGCCCGCACCCCGAAGTCCAGGCTCCAGGGAGGGTGTGCCCACCTGTCGCCGCCCTCTGGTCTGTGTGGGCCACGGGCACACTCGCAGCCTTGTGAAATGCGCAGCTGCACCCCCTTCTAGCCCCTGGGACGCTTCGGATGCTAGAGGACTTATTTCCAGATGATGTGGTAAAATTCGCCAATAAAACCCCCTGGGGGCCCTGGCTTGTGTAGCTCAGTGGATTGAGCGCGGGCTGGGAACCAGAGGGTCCTGGTTCGATTCCCCGTCAGGGCACATGCCTGGGTTGCGGGCCAGGTCCCCAGTGAGGGCCATGTGAGAGGCAACCATACATTGCTGTTTCTCTCTCTCTCTCTGTCTCCCTCCCTTCCTCTCTCTCTAAAATAAATAAATAAAATCTTTAAAAACAAACAAACAAACAAAAAAAACCCTGGGCTCTTTGGAAAGAGGTTTCAATGTAACTGGTCTCTTCCCATTTCCTGTCTCACTAAGTCAACTGCTCAGTCATTCACGTTTTCTACAAAATCCTCCAACTCACCACGTTTCCACGTTTGCTGACACGGCGCTCCCTCTGGCTTCGCCCTCGGCTTTCCCCAGAGCGCCCTCCCTGCTCCCAGAGGCCTCTCCCTCACGGCACCTGGCTCTGCTGTGTTCAGCACGCTCCTGCTTCCCCACGCCGAGCCCTCCACCACCTCTGTGCCTCTGTTTTCATGTGACTCAACCTGGAAGCTCCCAGTTGCAGGGGCCACAGTCTGGGCCTCGTGCAGCTCCAGGAGGGTGCGCACGGGGCTGGGTGGGTACAGCTGCCTGGGGGGGGTCCCTGAGCCCGGGAGGGTCGGGGTCCAGGCAGGGCAGGGCTCAGGCTGGCCCGGTGTGGAGGCCGCGCCCCACTCTGAGCAGGCACCCAGAGCCCGGACAGGCCAGCGCCGGCCCGCACCACAAGTTTGGGGTTGACCTTTCTCCCCCCGGGGGGGGGCGGGGGGGCGCTGTGAATGGTGCGGCCTCATCTGGGGAACAGTCTGGCAGGACTGACAGTCTTCTCCCACGGCGGTAAACTGTCTGACCCTTTCCCTTTTTTTTTAAGACTTTACTAATTTATGTGTGTGGCTAGGCGGCAAGAAGCACATTCACGTGGTCGCGCAGCCATCCCGCCATCTCCAGAACCTTTTCACCTTCCCAGACTGGACCCCGTCCTCTCCACCGCCTGCTGTCTGTCCCCACAATCGGACTCCCCCAGAGACCTCGTGTGGGTGTGATCACATCCGACTGCCCGTGTCTGGCCGACCCCACTCAGCACGACCCCCTCACAGCCCAGGCCTGCAGGTGTCCACACGCCTGCCCCCGACTGAGCTCCAGGCCGCAGGCACAAGGGGACAAGTGTGCCTCCGGTCCTTCGCTTGTTCACTCGCTCACTGGGATGACTCTGGGCAGACAGTGACGCTCCCTCCTCCAAGGACCGAAATGCGGACGTCACTGTGAGCAAAGTCAGAGGCAGCACGTGGACACAGAAGCACGGCCGCAAGGCTGCAGGCGGACAAAGGGCTGGTGTCCCGAGGACAAAGGCTCTCACAGAAGCACAGAGGACAAACAGCCCACAGACCTCAGGGCAGCTCAGAAAGGCACCCCCCCATTGCACACCGGCCCCCAGGCCCTGCAGCTGCAGGCGGGGCCCCTCCCGCCGAGCCAGAGCCTCGACCATCATAGCAGCCCAGAGGGCCCCGAACTCAGGACACCTCCACCAACTCGGGACACCTCGACTTCCAGCCTCCCGGTGGACAATGACTTGGGACATCGAGTCCCTAAGTCCTCGGGGAACGTCCCCTCCACCACCCCAGTGAAGGTCTGTCCCCAAGGCTGTCGTCCTAGGGCTCCACCTGCCGTCAGCATCACAGGGCCCAAGCAGGACACGTCACACCTGCTCATCTGCCCATCCCCGTCCTTAGAACTTTTTTGCTGTGGTAAAGTAGACACAACATAAAACTGGCCCCTGGAGCCACTGGAGTGCGTACAAACCTGGGGCATCTCATGCGTTTGCACGTCAAGCAGCCATCACCCCCAGTTCCAGACCTTTTGCTCATCGCCCCCCGACCCCGGCAGGCAGCCCCCCATCTGCGCTGTCTCCCGCAACCCGCTTCCTTCCCCAGCAACACAGCATCCAGACTCACCTGTGCTGTGGCGTGTCAGGCCTGCTTCCCCCACTCAGGGCCGGGTGACACACGTCTCCAGACTGGGACGGTGTGCAGAGCCGGTGTCGGAGTGCTCCCCCACCCCAGGGCACATGAGAACGAAGCCGCGGTGGACGCGCGTGCCCAGGCATCTGCCTGGGCCCCTGCTCCAGTGCTTCGGAAGGGGTGATGTGCGGGCCCACCTGGTGACTCTGCGTAACTGACCGAGGGCTGAAGGCTATCCCCAAGCAGCTGCCACGTCACATTCCCTCCAGCGACACCCAGGTAGAGGCGGGCACAGCACTGGGCCCCAGCAGGTGAGCGCTTTACGGGTTTCCAAAAACTGCACCAGAGCCTCAGTTAGCCCTGTGAGGTGGACGCTGACCCACATCGTTCCCCTCGGGGGACACGAGGCTGGGCCTCTGTGGTCCCAAGCACACTGGCCGTATATCCTGGGGCGCTTCCTTCAACAGTAGCAAGTCTGGTCCTCATCCTCATAGGCAGCCCTGTGGGAGGGGAGGGCTCCGGCTGGCCACATCCTGAGCGCCGGTCACCTTTCTCACTGGTCTGGGGCGGCTGCCAACTCTCTCTGGCCCAGCTCAGCTTTCTCGGTGTCAGAGTCTTATCTGGACATGGCTGCTTCCTGCTAATCAGGAGAGAAGGTCAGAGGTGCCTTCTCAGTGTCCCCGCCTGCCAGCCTGTGGGCCGCAGTGGCTCCTGCAGGGGTGAGGGACAGTTCGGGCTTCATCTCCATCTCGGAAGGCTGGGACCCCTTGGAAGGGGTGGCGGTGGCCGCGTGGCTCTGTGCCCATCTTTCAGGCCCAGCAGAGGCCACGAGGGGGAGGCATGGAGTGCTCACCAGAGGCCAGGTCCGTCCAGGCCCCCGCAGAGTGCCATGTGTCCGTGGGATGGGGCTCCCAGAGCCAGGGCCCGTGCCAATGATGCTGGAAACCACAGCCGCCTCCGCTCTGCCAGCCAGATTGAGGCCGTCCACCGGTGGCCGTGGCCCATTCTGGTTCCAGCCACCAGAACACCCTGCCCTCGGCCCACACAGCTTCGGTGACACAGAAGCACCCCCACACCCATCCTAGGCTGGCCTGCGTACCCTTCCGATGTGCAGGGGGCCCCACACTGTCCCTGGTAGGTGAGGGCCCTGCCCTGGGCTTTCCTGTGAGGACCCCCGGTCCCTGCGAGGGGCTCTGCTAACAAAGACAGAACAGGCTCAGCGGGGAAGCTGGGTGCAGAGAACAGCAGCCGGCCACGGCGGGGGAAGGATACAGGCTAGGGAGCCCCGGAGCCCCCAGGTTGGGCCACATGACCCTCCGGCACAGCCTGGATCTCCTGTGGAGCACCAGATCTGCCAGCCTCACCCCACACCAGCCCCTGCCCAGTGCCCCCTCCCTGGCTACTCTGCACCTGACAGGCAGGACGCAGCCCTGAAGAATTCCTGGTGCCAAATGCCCACCAGGACCTGGGACATCAGGGCCCCGCCTTCCCGGGTTCCCGCCCCTCCCTCATGTCTCTGCCACCCCCGCCGCTCTGCCAAGAAACTGGGGACGGGGAGACTAGGGGACAGCCACTTCACTCTCGCACCAGCAGACACACCCATTCCTCCTGGCCAGCGCCCTCCACAGCACCAGCCCCGCATGGCAGGCAAACCCTGACCCCCAATTATCCAGCCAACCTGCTCCCTACTTCTCCCAGGCAGCCACCCACCCTCCCAGCCCCTCCTACCGGTCCTCCCTTGGCCACAGCCCACCAGGCTCCGAGTGCCCGACCAGAGAAACTGCTGGGTGGTCCCAACATCAGGGTTCATGGTCACCATGTGCCTCGGTCCCAGCAGCTGGCCCTTCTAGAGCCCTGGACCTGGGTTTCCGACTGTTGGGACTTCTTACCCTCTGACCACGCAGCCCGGGCCAAGGGTGGCCTCTCTGCGCAGCCCCACTGTTGCCCTCAGGCCACTCCAGACACGGCCATGCAGGACAGGCTGCCCCTTGAGGGACAAGGTCACGCTGAGGTGAGGTCAGTGGCCACTTCCCATCACACCCACGAGTACAGCGGTCACCTGTTGGGGCCCCCGCTTTCCCGCCCTGAAGCCAGGATCGTGGCCTGGGGTGGCCTGCGCTGCAGGGTGGCTGAGTAGCTGGTGTGGGATCCTGCCTCTCAGCCTGTCCCCCCAGGGCCGTTGTGGCTGGAGCCCCCTCGCCTGCGGCCAAGTGGCCATGTAGACACGGAGGCACACGCCTCCCTCTGCTCACGCCCGGGGACTTGACGGCAGAGGCTTGTGCCCTGCTGGGCACTGACCCGTCCTGGACCCGCAGGCTTGTGTGGGACGAGGGGTGCACCGGGCCCCACCAGTCACAGAGCGACAGGTCTGGGAAAGACGCTGCAGGTGTGTGTCCAGCTGTGCCCAAAACCCGGGGCGTCTGGCCCTGGCCCAGCCCTTCTGTGCGGGGCCTGGGAGCAGCCTCGGCCTGAGGGGACAGGAGCTCACGCTCCTGGACGTCCTGCACTGCAGAGGCAGGGTCCAGGGCCGAGCACCCTGACTCCCCTAGAGCTGCCAGGGGCCCACATCACCCCCGAACATGGGCCAGACCAGTCCTCAGGCTGGTGCTGGCTGGCCGGAGCAGTAGGCACTGGGGGCAGAGAGCCGGCTGGCCCTGGTTCCCAGGCTCCCGTCCACGCAGAGAAGAAGACAGCTGCCAGGGAGCAAGTCTCCAACAACACAGTGAGTGCTCAGCTGGGCACATGACACGAGGGAGGCCCGCAGAGGGTCTGGATGGACTGCAAGGGGAGGTGCCCCCCCAGGGCCCCTACAACCCACAAGTGCGCCTCCCCCTGGCCGCCCCTGCTCTGAGCTGCCCCCTGTGCAAACTCAGCACCTGGCAGCCTAGAGAGAGGGCTGTGGCCGGAGAGGAAACGGCTGCTCCGCACCCCACCCGGTATGAAGGCGACAGGCAGGTCCCAAACGAGGTCGCCTCCACAGCAGCTAAAGCATCCGCCACCCTCGGCGACTCGGAGTCCCACTGACCTCTGAACCCCCTGCTCAGTTGTGCAGGGTGGGGCTGCAGGTGCCTCCCTCCCCAAAAAAGGCCTGTCCTCACTCTGTAGACGGCTCGGTGCTCCTGGCAGTGCTGGGGACCCTCCCAGAGGGTCTGCTCACCCACTCTTCATCTCACCCCTAACACGGTGGCTTCTGGGACACGCCCCTGGTGGCTGCTGCTGCTCCCTTAGGACGGTCTGCGCTGTGCCCACCCACCCACTCCCCACCCAGCCCGACACCTCCACTGAGAGCAGCACTGGCATGGGACATGTGGGATGTCCCCGAGTCTGTGAGGCAGTGGCTGGTGGTGGCAGCTGTCCCCCAACCCCCGCGGGCCTCTGCAGCAGTGGCACAGGGATGGAATGCCGGCCAGTCCAGGGCCAAAGTGCTGAGTGGGCCCCAAGGCCCCCTAGGGCAGGGGCTGTGTTCTAACAGACAGTCTTCACCCTCGTCCCGGGAACTACTCTGCAGGAGAAGAGGAGGAGGACAGAGTGAGCGTCCTCTCATTCAGGCCAGGCCAGGCTGAGGGAGCAGGGGCCTCACAGCTGGAGGGGGCCCGCCCACGTGCTCCTCACCTGTGACAGAGAACAGCCTTCTCAGTCCCCCAGAGTGGGCCGTGGGCGACCCCAGCACAGCCTGCTCCCGACTTGGGTTCCCAGGGAGCATCCAGGCCTTTGACTGGCGGCCAGAGCTAGCGATACCCTGGAACCCGCAGGCTGGCCCCACCCATCCTCCCTGGCTCAGTCGGGGAGGTGGGGGCTGACACAGAAGAGGGTTTCCAGCCCAGACCCCAGTGGCCACAGCCTCGTGCCCCCTGCTGGGACCCGCAGCAAGGCACCGCCCTCCACTGGGTCACAGCCTGAGGTGAAGAAACCAAAACACCCCTCACCAGGGTGCCAGGTACGGAAAAACATGCCTGCTTCCAGTGTCTCCCACCACCCACTCTGCCCTTGTTTACCAGGCCCCTGCCCACCCTGCCGACCGTGCAGGGGACCCGCAGCCACGGCCTTGAACTCCACAAGTGGGAGCCAGCAGGCCAGCGGGGCATGGCGCATGCACTGTGGGCGCTGCCTCCCTCGGGGCAGACGAGGACTGGCATTAGCCAGAGATGCTTGGAAACACCACCAGAGACCCAGCTGGTCAGGACAGGGACACTCCCATCACGCATCGCACCCTTCCAAAGTCCACCTGGACCGGGGACACTCCCACCAGGGCAGGGGAACCTGGCTCTAAGTTCCGAAGGAGCTGCTTGTAGGGTGGCCTTGCAGAGCCACTTGGGAACCACCCAGGCTCCACCCCGCCCCACCCCACCCCACCCCAGGAGTCCACTACCAGGACAGAGTGAGCCACTCCCCAAAGAGGAAGCCCACCTGGGAAGAGCAGAGGCTCACAGCAGGAGTCCGTGGAGCCCGCCTGCCCCCTCCCCCATGGCGGTGGTTAGGGTTAGCAGCAGTGGGCAGGCCAGGCCACCGGAGATATCCAGCCCACAGGCCTCGCACCCGCAGCCAGCTTCCTCTGCCTCTCCTTCAGGGGAGCCCCAAACTCCCAGGCTGCAAACCCCACACCCACCCACTCGCCCCTGCACACAGCCAACCCAACTGCCTCGGGGGCACTCTTCTCCCACACAAAATAGGTCGGCGGCTTCCCCAAACTTGGACGAAACCCACACCCTGCAGTGGGGCTTGCACGCTGGCCGGGCAGCAGGGCAGGGACAGCGCAGGGAAGGGCTGGGGACAGGCCACTGCTATGGGGACACAGCGTGTCCAGTGTGAAGCACCACCACACGTCCTGTCGGTGTTCTGGAAGCGGGGAGACGGAGAGCAGGGGCCGACGCACAGCTGAAGAAAGAGCAGCGCACAATCAGAGTCCAGCGTGCTGATGCAGGCAGTGAGAAGAAGCTGCACACGGACACAGCTGGGAGGCCCTCGCAGGGCCACAGAGGAGAAAGGACAGAATTTCCAATGAGTCTGACGCTTATTTTCAACAACAAAAACTGAGAGGAAAGTCACGGAAGTGTGTCCTACTTGAGCAGAGGGGACCTGCTCCCTGGGGCACGGGGAGCATCGAACCCCAGGAGCGAGGCTGGGCATCTCTGAGCAGAAAGAGCAGTTAGTTGTCCGCAGCTTCTTACGGAAGCAGACCCGAAAGACACATTGTCACATGGCAGAGGAATGTGACTCGAGCTCAGAGATGACAGAAAAATGAAGAAGAGAATATGGTGAGTTCTGAGTTTACCCTGGTACTAACAGCACAGAGCAGTAAGAGAAGACGACTGAATCCCATGAAGCAAAAGCTTATGAACGGGAAGGGATCAGCCACGTGACAAGCTCCAAGGTCCCTGAGCCTTCGGGAAGAAAACGAAGGTAGAGTTATCTTTACAACACAACAGCCAGAACGGGATCACCGTTTACGTAGCTGCCACTGGACAGAAACAGTGGCGGTTGCAAACTAACGGGAAATGGACTAAGAAAAAATTGATGCAAAACAAGGCAGGACAAAGGAAAACAAAGATGAAACTTGTAGGACAGTAACAAACGCAGAAATACAACGGCAGACAGGGACCTGCTGCCGTCACCGGGACAGACAGACGACAGTGGACCGAATGCTCCAGGTGAAAGCCCAAAGCTTGTCAGACTGTGCGCAAACTCCAGGCTCACGTCGAGTGACTGAAGACAGGCCTGGACGTGTTCGGATACAGGACGGAGGGGAGGGCGCTCACGGAGCCGTGCAGCCGCCTCGTCCACGTGCACACAGAAAGCTTCACCAGGGCCAGAGCCACAGCCCCCCAGAGCCCCCACCACCAGGGAGGGAGTGTGAGTCCAAGCCTGTGCATCCACGACAAGCTCGACTCCGGACGACGGAGCAGGGAGAGACGCGGGCGGGTCCGCCCCGGAGAGCAGGCCTGGGCACGAAGGAAGGGGCCCGGAGCACACTGAGCCAGAGCCTCAGGCCGGGACAGCCAGCAAGGCCCGTCCCCCTCAGCACAGCCGCCAGCTCCCCACAGAGCGAGGCCCCGGTGCTGGGAGGACCCGGTGTCATGCTGCCCGCCATCTCTGACCACGACATAACCGAGTTAAGCGAATGATGGAAAATGGCA
This sequence comes from Micronycteris hirsuta, assembly GCA_004026765.1. Lineage (NCBI taxonomy): Eukaryota > Metazoa > Chordata > Mammalia > Chiroptera > Phyllostomidae > Micronycteris > Micronycteris hirsuta. The sequence goes on from PVJI01011813.1 coordinate 39,258, forward strand.
ACAAATTCGACGATGGAAAATTAACTGGAAAAAATCCCCCCGGCTGGTGTAGCTCAGTGGATTGAGCGCAGGCTGGAAACCAGAGGGTCCCGGTTCAATTCCCAATCGGGGCACATGCCTGGGTTGCGGGCCAGGTCCCCAGTGAGGGCCATGTGAGAGGCAACCATACATTGTTCTTTCTCCCTCCCTTCTCCTCTCTCTGAAAATAAATAAATAAAATCTTAAAAAAAAAAAAAGAAAATTAACTGGAAAAAATTCATACATTTGGATATTAAGAAACTTTGAAATATCCTGTTATGTTGAAGAAAGAATAGGGAAAATTTTTAAATATTTGTAACTGAACGGCTCTGCACATACAGTCATGTAAACGCAGCTGCATCGTGCCCTTCCTTGCAGCTACAGACACCATCTGCAAGGGAAGGAGGACGAGCAATGGGCCGCCTGAGGGACTGGAGCCAGAGCGGCACGGCCAGCCCCCGCGGGAGCGGAAGGGCACGGAGACGCACTCGCTCTGTCGGCTGAGGAGGCGCAGCGAGGCCGGTCAGACCGTCTCCTGCAGGAAGAGTGAACTCGAGGAGTTAAGGGGACAGCAGCCAGGCCCTGTAGGCAGTCAAGAAGTAAAAGAAAAGAGTGAACAGCTTTATGCCAATAAACTTGAAAATCTAGACAAAATGGACACATTCCCAGAAAAATATATTTCTAAAACTATCCCAAAGGGGCGAAGAACCTGTTCTTCATCCAAAGAAATTGAATCAGGAGGCAAACTTCCCACAGAGCAACTGCAGCTCGGGTCATGCCGCTGGCGATTTCTTCTACATTCACAGAACAAACAATGCCAATTTCACACGCGCGCCGCCGCGGCCCAGCACAGGCGACCGCTGTGTTCCACAAGGTGTCTTGACTCCAAAATCCAACACGAGCAGCAGAGGATAGGGTCCCAGACCCCAGACCCAGAGGCACAGAGACTGACGCGCACAGCCTAAGCCACCGGCAAGTGTGCAAGGCGCTGCTATGCAACCGAGGTCGGCGGTTAGTTTACCACTCGGGAATCCACTTACATACTTTCTACATAATCAGCAATTAAAAGAGAAGCCCTGGCCGGGTATTCAGTTGGTTAGAGCATCGTCCTGATGGGACAAGGTTGTGGGTTCAGTCCCAGGTCAGAGCACATACAAGAAGCAACCCATGAAGGCATAAATGGGTGGAACAGCCCTGGCTGGTGTGGCCCAGTGGATTGAGCGCCAGCCTGCAAACTGAAAGGTCACCGGTTCGATTCCCAGTCAGGGCACATGCCTGGGTTGCAGGCCAGGTCCCCAGTGGGGGCCATGTGAGAAGCAACCACACACTGATGTTTCTCTCCCATCTCCCTCCCTCCCCTTCTCTCCAAAAATAAATAAATAAATAAATAAAATTTAAAAAGAAGTGGGTGGAACAGCAGATCAATGTTTCTCTCTCCTTTCCTCTCTAAAATCAATAAAGAAATAAATTTTTTTAAAGAAAATTGTCTGATTATATTCAATATCCTCTCACAGTAAGTGCAGATAAATCCCTAAGGAGCAGCCATCACACAGCCATCAGAATCACTGACATTGACAAGAGGATGACACGGAAGGTAACACAGCTGGTGGCCATGGAAGGCGGTGTCACCCCTTCAGAAAATGAGCCGTTTCTTATGACGCTGACAGCCACCCACCTCCCCTGTGACCAGTTATTGCTGAAGAGAAGTGAGCAGACACCGTCCCACTCAGCACCTGCATGTCCACAGCGGCTCGGAACACAGGAGCCCCGACCCAGGCGCCTACCACCAGTAGTAGGTTTAGACAATGTGGCCTGCAGCGAGGAAAGGAGCACTCCTGGGCTGCAGTCCAGAGGGGCCAGGCTGGGCCCAGAAGCTGCCCACCAGCCTGTAAGCCTGAAGCCCGGGATGCACAGTACCTGCTGGGATGCTGAGCCGAGATGTGACCTTCCTAAAGAAACGAGCACGCAGCTGTCAGAATTCACACCTCTACCTGAAGATCCTTCTGTGTGTGTAAACCAAATCTCCACGACCCCTCAAATGGACCAAGGGGTGAACAAGGAGGTTGCAGAACACGCAGGAACAAGACATTAACAACGTGTGAACCTCAACAGTGGGAAGTGCAAGGGTCTGTCTGAAGTGCCCCAGACCCTTCCGGAAGCCCTGACAGGAGGGGACAGAAGGCCCTCTTGGGACTCCGGCAGTGGGGCCCGGGCAGCAGGAGGCAGTGGAAAGCGCAGGGTCGGCGGGGAGGAGCACTGTGTCACCATGAGGAAATCCACAAAACAGAGGCCGCCTGCCACCCTGAGAGGGAAGAGCAGGAGGGAGGTGAGGCCGATGACGCTGGGGAGCATCACAGGCTGCACAAAGCCAAGAATGTGCCGTGTCCTGAGCGGGGCAGGGGCAGGGGTGGGGGACCCAGCACATTCAGGCAAAACAGGGTTGCTACCCCCAAAGATGCTGCTGAGACTCAAGTCGTGGAAAGGAGAAAGCAAACCAGAAAGCAAACCGGCAGAAGAAAGACAGAGGAATTTCGCTGATGAGGAAGTACAAATGGCCTGCATTAGCAATCAGAGATTCAAGTGAAAACCACAATACCATTTCACACCTACCAGACTGGCAAAAATTAGTCAGGCAGTGTTGGCAAGAATACCAGAGGGGACACTGGCTGGTGTGGCTCAGTGGATTGAGCTCCAGCCTGTGAACCAAAGGGTCGTTGGTTCAATTCCCAGTCAGGGCACATCCCTGGGTTGGGAGCCAGGTCCCCAGTACGGGGATGCATGAGAGGCAACCACACATTGATGTTTCTCTCCCTCTCTCCCTACCACCCTGTCTAAAAATAAATAAATAAAAATCTTTAAAAAAAAAAAGAATGCCAGAGGGGGCCGGAGCTGGCACAGCACTCTGGGAAGCTGCCTGGTAGTAACACTGGGTATCCTCCCACTGCCCACACATGCTCACCACAGGTCCGCCTGCCCACAGGAGACAGGGACTGAAGGCCAACAGCAGGGTGATCGTGAACTGGACAAACCTGGAAACAAGCTAAAGGACCAAGACAGAAGAGAGATGCACGCCACTATGGGATGGGGTCACCATGTTGCAGCGGCCAACATCAGCACAGATGCCACTCAAACACTTAAGAGATCGGGCAAAACTGAGAACAGAGAAAACGTGACTCCCTTCACAGAAGTCCCAGCGGAGCACCACCAGTCTGGCAAGGACGCACACTCCAGGAAACAGGGAGCCGTACCACCTCCCAGGACAGGCCCACAGTCCGAGTGGCAGCTCCCAGACAGCCAGCACTGTCCAGCCCAGGCCCCCCGCCTCCTGCCCCACACCAAGTGGGCTTCCTGCAGGGCCCACAGTGGGCCGACCCCTCCTGCACGCCCCCTCCCAGCTAACACGCAGTGGACTTCCTTGGAGCCCGGGAGCTGCTGGAGAGGCACGGCACAAGCAGGCTGCACGCCGAATGTGTCTGCAGGCACGTGGCCAGGAGGGGCGAGCGTGGAAGAGGGGACCTCTGATGGAGCACAGCCGTGTGAAAGGTCTAGGGGGTGCTGGTGACAGTGCAGAGGGGACAGCAGGAGAAGCCTGGGGGGAGAGGGTCCAAGATGACCCCTGGCTGTGGGAACCGGTGCCGGGGCAACTGCCAAGACAGGAAAGAGAGAGGAGGCCAGGCCGGGGGAGAAGCTCCCGAGTGTGGCTTTGAGGCCCACTCCGTGCACTCACCACAGCCTCGGCCCTGCGCCCCTGCATCCTCCACACCTCACTCAGAGCCACCTGTTGAAGGAGCCGAGGCAGAGTGCACGGCCCCCTCGGGGCACACCAGCCACTTCAGTGCTGGAGGACACTCCTAAGGTCCCTGTCAGCAGGTCTCCCCAGGGAGAGCTCTGCCCTGCAGCCCCTGAAGCCGGCTGCCCCCCTCCAGGGCCAGGCCCTGGTGTTAGGGCTTGTCCCTCCCCCTCACAGCCTGGAGCTTCCGCAGCAGGGACCTCGGAGGGGGAAGAAGCCAGCAGGAGGAACAGGGAAGTCAGGAGTGCAAGCGCAGTGGGGCTGGTGGGCTTGTGGAGAAGCCTCAGCCAGCTGTTACCACGGGCATGGGGCTTCCCCAAGTGGGAGGTGAGTGTCTTTTGCGATGGCAAAATTGACAGCATGATGCAAAAAGTGCTGCTGATGTACAAGCAGGTATCTCTAAATTAGCAGGCTCAGCGCAAAAGGGGAAAGGGCCTTGAGACCAGCAGGCACGGTGGGAAGCCCCAGCCCCCAGGACTACAGCGAAGGATGTGCTGGGTGAAGGAGAACAGTCGTGGTCCCAGGTCTGTTTGTCTTCTGGACAGTGTGCCCTGAGGGTCAATCCCAGGCCACTCAGACTTCACTGTGGCTGAATGCAAAAGAAACTGTGGTGTCCGGTGGAGAGAGGAGGCACCCTAGGTGCACTCCACCGGGCACCACATCAGTAGGCGGACGCAAGGACGCCGTCTGGAGCCAACCAGGTGAGAGCCCGGGAGACCGGAACCTGGGGCACCCTCCGGCTCAGGGATTCCTCGCAGGGAACGCTTGTGCGTGCCCAAGGAGGAGCGCAAACGCAGCGGCCCCAGGCGCGAGGTCCCGGGTGGAATTCCAGGAGCCCGGTCTCGGTAGAGGCCCCGGATGACCGGTCCCCGTGGACGGCCTCGGGTGGGGGTCCCGGCTGGGGAACCCAGAGCGAGGTCCCGGATGGGGACCCCGGGTGGCCCGCAGGTGCGCGCGGGAACAAAGCGGCCGGCCGGGCGGCGGCGTACCTGGGCACGCAGCTGGGACTGGAGCCGTCCACCTCCCAGGTAGCGAACAGGTTCATGGGCACCGGCGTGTTGAGCGCCGCAGGCGGGCCGGCCAGGCCCAGACGGCCCCGCTCGGCCATGGCGCCAGCCCCCCGCTCCTCGGCGGCCTGGGGCTGCGGCCGGGCCGCGGACGCGCGGCGGCGGCGGCGGGCGGCGGGCGGGCCGGGCGCGCGGAGGGCGGCGGCGCGGTCACATGGCGGCCGGGCAGCTGGGACTGCCGGGCGGGCGGTGGACAGGCCCGCGGGCGGCTACGAGGCTGCGGCCGCCCCGCCCCGCCCCGCCCCGCGCGCGCCCGCCGGCGCGCCCGCGCCGCGCGTTCCCCGAGCTCCGACCACTCCGCCGCTGCCCATTGGCTGAACGGGCACGCGCTCACCACCTCAGGCCCAATTACCGCCCGCGGAGCGCTCTCCGGAAGTGAGGTTAGCTCACGCCCTTCCCGCCGGCGCCGCGCGAGGCTTCCCCGCCCACAGCCCGCGGGAGCGCGCGCGGGCTCCTGCGCACAGGCTCCGCCCCGCGCGTCCCGCCCCGCCCCCCGGGACAGACCAGGTGGGGAGGGGTCCGGCGAGACCCAGGTCTGCCGGCTGGGCTTGTCCGCAAAGCGCGCTTCCGTGTCCCCGCGTCCTGCGACCTCCCAGAGGCACTCGCACCAACCCAGGCTTCTTGCGCGCCCTCAGAGTCTTTCCGTTCCCCGCGCATTCCCGGTGTCCCCTGGTGCCCTTCTGTCCCCTACCGTTCCCTGTGTCTCCCGCAGGAACCCCTTAGACCACCGGGCCCCTGCGCCCTTGTTGTCCCCCGCAGGGCCTGGCAGACCGCCTGGGGACGCCGTGCAGCTGGGGGGCGAGGCGCCGGAGGGGGAGGGGTTTCTGCGCCGGGGCCCAGGGGAGCCCCTCAAGCTCAGGGTGCGGTGTTGAAGTGTCCTCCGGCGTGCCCTCTTTCTGCCCGACTCCCCTTACTGTCCAGCGACACCCCTCTGCTGTTTGTACACTAGACAATGGAGAATAAATGTCTGGGGCAGGAGCAGCTCCTGAGCGAGGCTCACAGTGAACTTGGGGACCCCGATTAGTACGAGGCAACGGGCAGAGCTGCCCACTGGGCCCACAGGGCAGGGAAGGTGGGAAAAGGCCCTAGGAAAGGACATCTGGGTTTGGGGGCCAAGGAGTCCCTTCCCCCCATCCTTTTGGCAGTGGTTCTGGTCAGTCACCAGATGCTGAGATTTAGGAAAAGCTTTGCTGGCATCTCTTCTTTTTTTTTTTGTATCCACAGTGTGACACAGATGCTTTCCTTTCTCGTTCCCCGTGGGTCCTGTTGTCTAGAAGCAGTTTTACTGAAACAAGTCAAATCAACTTCCTTCCACTGCCTCCAGGTTCACATCCGAGAACCCCTGGGAGCCTTTTCTCCTGCAAAGGATCCCGCCTGGCCTCCAGCTGTAACTTGGTATCTGGAACAAAAACAGCTGCGTCTGCTTAAAGCCGCTTTGGAGAGAACAAGAGAGTCTGTGTTTCCCACGTGTTGGGTGGTGCAACCGACAGCACCAGGGTCCGTCCCGCTCGGCCAGCTGACTGGGTGTTGTCTTACATTGCTGCTCCTGCCACTAGCACCTGTAGGTCTCGTACCTACAAGATGGGGGCATTCAGAGGGCAGGGCACAGTCCTTGGTGAGGACAGACTGACTGTGGTGATAACAGGAGACAGACACCCGCTGACCTCAGCCTTTGGCATGTGGTGCTGCGGGACAGCGCGAGGGGGTCAGATGAATGGGCCGCCTGACCTGTGTCTGTTTGCACCAGCATCTCACCCAGGCAGCGAATACAGCGAGGGGTGAAGTGAGGAAATGCAGGGTGACTAAGCCCAGCACACCGGGGCTTGACACCAGCTGCCAGCTGGCTACAGTGCAGCTGGGCCCTTCCTCGGCACCAGGCGCCCTTGTGAGCCCTTCCTGGGCATGACAAACTGTCCCATCCCCATTTGATGGTTGAAGAAACTGAGGCACAGGAGGTTATGCAGCTGCTAAGGAGAGGAGCCAGGGTGGAGGCCCACACAGTCTGGCCCTGAACGGCCTCCCCACCCCAAGTCACTGCTGTGGCGGCAATGCTTCCATTCTTGCACGAGGCAGGGAGGCAGACGCAAAGACATGCCGTGCCCACTGTGCCCGTGACTCTGTGTGCTCATTTGTTCTTCAGGTGGGGCCATGTGGACACTGGCATGTCAGTGGGGATGCGATTGGGGTCTTCTCGCTTTTCCAGACTTCTGCAGTGGACAGATACTGCTTTGGTGATCAGACTTAATTTTTGGCCAGAACCTCGTATTTGCATTGTCCCCCTCTGTACTTGAAAATGACTGTGTTCATCTTCTTCCAGGTGACTGTGGGTCCCCAGTGGATGCCATGACAGTGGGGAGGATGCCCCTCCCAGTGAGGCTGGCATGGGGTGACACCCCCCCAAATGCGTGGCATGCACATGGTCTTTCTGGTGGCTGTTTCTTTAAACTAAGAACTTGCTCCACGAGGAACCTCTCTGGACAACAGGGTGGCTGGGTTGGAGGCCAGAGGAGAGTGTCCTCCAGAGCCCTGGGGTCCCAGGAGGGCACCCTGAAAACCTTTGTGGTAATCTGACTGCATGCCACCTGCCTGCCTCATTTCTAAATGAATTAAAGCCTCAGTCCTGGCTGCTGTGGCTCAGTGGATTGAGCACTGGCCTGCAAACCAAACGGTCACCAGTTCAATTCCCAGTCAGGGCTCATGCCTGGGTTGCGGGCCAGGTCCCCAGTAGGGGATGAGTGACAGGCAATCACATGTTGATGTTTCTCTCCCTCTCTTTCCTCTTCCCTTCCCCCCTCTTAAAATAAATAAAATCTTTTTAAAAAATGGATGAATTAAAGCCTCAGGTTTCCCAGGGGTGCAATAGGACTCCGGCTGTGTTGAAGCCCCGGCTTCTTGGGCACTAGGTCCAGGCTTGCAGCCCCTTTCCTGAGGTCCCAACCATCGTCACTGGGGGTCCCTCCGTTGGCAGGTAGGGGCTCTGGCAACTCACTGGTCTCTTCAGCCTGAGTTTAGGTGATACACCCAGGCGTGGGGGCGTGCTGTGGCATCAGGCAGGCCTGGCCCCTGCGGGCAAGAAGTCGGCCCTGGGATCATAAGGCCCACTCTGGGGTGCAGGGACCGCAGCAGCATCTTCACACACAGCAGGCTCCTGCGCATGGAGACGGCCGCCAGCAGGGGCCTCTGTGGCACTCACTTGGGGAGGCTGTGTGCTCCTGTGCACAGTTGCCACCCTCTGCGTGGCTCAGGCTAGTGGGACGAGTGGCCAGGGCCTCCCATAGAGCCCAGACGCCTGTCAGCTGGCTGGACCCACCAGTCTGCTCCAGCCCACCGCAGGTTATGGAGCCTCCTCTTCCTTTTTGGAGCAGGCGGAGGAAGCTGCTCTGGACAGAGAAGTCCCTGTCCAGTCCATGCTCCTGGAAGATGGACATAGCTTCAGAAACCCCTGGATGTGGCCCGTGTCACATCCACCCCCATGGGGCTGAGCTGCTGTCACTGAGGGAGGGACAGAAACGCTGTGCGCAGTGCGTCAGAGGCGGTGCCAGGGTGGCAGTCCTCTCCAGGAGAGGAACAGCTGTGACCAGGAACCCCGGCACGCTCCTGGCGCAGCGTAAGCATGCAGGGAAACACCAGAGCACCAGACCCCAGCATGTCAGAGACACCCCCCATGCAGGTGGAGCGCGGATGCGGGTCTTTGCTACAAGAGCTGCACTGGTGCGGGGCCACCAGCAACCCGCCTGCTGGCATGGAACACAGGGTCAGCGGTCCATGGGCCCCCGGGGGTGCCTGGCTGTCCTGGGCACCTGCCCACCCTGACAATCGCCTGTGCTGCAGGAGTCACAGCCATCTGGCCCCTCCCCTGGGTGCCCGCTAAGTGGCTGGTGTATAGCAGACGCCCACTCACCACAGCTGCTGATGCGCCATAGCAGCTAGAAGTTCTCTCAGGAGCCGCCTGATGAAACAGCCCAGGTGACCCTCACAGAGCTAAGTCCAAGGTCCACACGCTTGGTCCTTTGTTCCTTTAGTAAATGACGGTGCGGCCGGTTTCAATCCCTGGGAACCCAGGAAAGAAAAACGGGACCAGGTCTTGTCCCCGTGGGCCAACGTCCTCCTGGGGAGACCACTGGGACCGGCCAGCTGGCACACACACTGTGCTTTCAGATAAAGGGAGCACAGACCAGGTGTGGTTGTTGAGCCAGGGAAGATGGTGCCTGAGCTGAGAACAGAGGACAGTGAGGAGCCAGCCACAGGAAAGGCTGAGCTGGCCCAGGAGTCCTGGGGTGTCTATCTGCTTAGCTCATGCTTTGGAGGGTAAAATACCCGCTAAGAATCTGGGTCGGGCCTGCCCTCAGCCAGGTATGTGCTAAAATCCACACTGCCATGTGGTCTCGGAGACCCTGAGCCAGCACGTTGTCCCAGAGTTGCTGGTTAGGAGGGCCCTGGGCGACTGCTGGGAGCAGCTGCAGTGCTCCGGGGTGCCTGTTCCCTTCACCCCAGACTGGGCAGGACTGCCATAGAGAGAGGAACCTAGGCGAAGGGCAGAAACTCCTAAGGAAACAAGCCAGCACAGGCTGGAGGTGAGGAAATTGGCCAGGAAGGACATCAGGGACTGGAGTTATCGCCACAGCCAAACACACAAGCAGGCTCAGGGTGGGCGTGAGGAGGTAGAAGATAACACAAAAACTAAGACCAAGCAGCCCTGGCTGGTGTAGCTCAGTGGATTGAGTGTGGGCTGGGAACCAGAGGGTCCCGGTTCGATTCCCTGTCAGGGCATATGCCTGGGTTGCGGGCTGGGTCCCCAGTAAGGGACACGTGAGAGGCAACCATACATTGCTGTTTCTCTCCCTCTCTGTCTCCCTCCCTTCCCCTCTGTCTAAAATAATAAATAAATAAATAAATAAAATCTTTAAAAAAAACAAAAACACAACACCGACTAGGCACAGAGGCGGGAATGAGGACCAGGGGGCGGGTGGAGAGGCGAGGGTGGCAGGGAGGCGAGATTCAAGAGTGCATCAAGGTGAGGCTGGCCGCACCCGGGAGGCCAGTGACGATACTGCCAACAGGCACAGTGATGACTCAATCTTGATGAAGAGAGCAGTGTGTTGGGGCAGTGCCTCTAGGAGACAGGTGGCACCACCCATCGGGGGCGCCTGGGCAGTGAGGGCCCTGGAAGAAGGGAGCAGCATGGGGGGGCCTCCTCCTTACAGCTGCAACTTGCCCAGAGGCCCTGGTCAGCACAGGAGGCTGGCCTACCTGGAAGCTCAGGGACAAGGGAGCCTGTGCTTTCCAAGGCCCCACCGGGTGGCAGCAGTGGTCCCTGTACATCTATTGAACAAATGAGGGAGACATGGCAAAGGCCACACCAAGCCGAAGGCGTGACACCCATCCCTGCACCCCCAGCAGGCAGCAAGGGGAGAGTCTGCCCACAACAGCAAAAAGCCCCGGGGACACACGCGGAAGTTAGACGGTGTCACAGTCCTGCTCAGGGTTCCTTGACCCTTTCCCCTGCACCTGACCCACAGTCTTCATCGAAGTGCAGATTTGGAAACAGTCAACAACTTCTCAGATGTTCTCAGGGATCTGACTGTGCGCATGAGGCCAGGATGCGCTTGAGGAAGGAGCGTGCTCACTGCCAGGATGGCAGGATAGGTCCCGGCCTGCAGGTCCACAGGACAAGCGGAGGGCACTCGGCCACAGACATGGCTACCATTAGGGAAAGGATGCGTTCCTGGAAAATGGTATTGGGATGATGGATGAGACTTCTTTTTATTTTTATTTTATTTTTTAAAAGATTTTATTTATTTAAATAAAATTAAGGGAGAAAGGGAGGGAGAGAAACATCAATGTGCAGTAGCCTCTTGTGTGCCCCCCACTGGGGACCTGGCCCACAACCCAGGCCTGTGCCCTGACTGGGGATCGAACCAATGACCCTTTGGTTTGCAAGCCAGCTCTCAATCCTCTGAGCCACATCAGCCAGAGCAGGATGAAACTTTAAAAAAAAAATCCTCACCCAAGGACATGCCCATTGATTCTAGAGAGAAAGAAAGGGAGGGAGAGAGAGAGACATTCATCGGCCGCCTCCCATACATGCCCCGACCGGGGGTCAAACCCACAACACTTTGGGGCCTAGGGACAATGCTCCAACCAACCGAGCTACCTGGCCAGGGCAGCTGATTAAACCTTTTTATTTTCCCTTTGAATCTTTACTTCACTCCTGACACCAGAATAAATTCCAGATGGAGCAGGAATTTAATCATGAAATATGAAATTATGAAATCTCTAAAAAATCAGAAAAATAGTTTATCATCTTACAGCAAGGAGGGTTTTCATAAACAAGCCACACACTGGGGGGAAATTGCCACAGACATATCGAAAGACTAATTTTTTTAATATATTTTATTGATTATGCTATTACAGTTGTCCCATTTTCCCCCTTTATTCCCCTCTGCCCCGCAAACCCTCCCTCCACATACGCCCCTTTAGTTTTTGTCCATGGGTCATACACGTAAGTTCTTTGGCTTCTACATGTCCTATACTATTCTTAACCTCCCCCTGTCTGTTTTCTGCCTACATTTATGCTACTTATTCTCTGTACTTTTTCCTCTTCTCTCCTCATCCCACTCCCCTGTTGATATCCCTCCATGCCATATATAAATCCCTTTAACATTTCATATAATAAGGGCTGGGTGATGATGAACTCCTTGAACTTGACCTTATCTGAGAAGCATTTTATCTGCCCTTCCATTCTAAATGATAGCTTTGCTGGATAGAGTCATCTTGGATGTAGGCCCTTGCCTTTCATGACTTGGAATACTTCTCTCCAGCCCCTTCTTGCCTGCAAGGTCTCTGAGAAATCAGCTAACAGTCTTATGGGAACTCCTTTGCGGGTAACTGTCCTCTTTTCTCTTGCTGCTTCTAAGATTCTCTTATTTTTAATCTTGGGTAATGTCATTATGATGTGCCTTGGTGTGTTCCTCTTTGGGTCCAACTTCTTTGGGACTCTCTGAGCTTCCTGGAAGACTATTTCCTTCACCAGTTTGGGGAAGTTCTCCTTCATTATTTGTTCAAATAAGTTTCCAATCCCTTGGTCTTCCTCTTCTCCTTCTGGCACCCCTATGACTCGGATGTTGGGATGTTTAAAGATGTCCTGGAGGTTCCTAAGTCTCTCCTCACTTTTTTGAATTCTTGTTTCTTCATTCTGGTCCACACTGTAGATTTGAGTCCCAGTTTCCTTCTCATCCCTATTGGTTCCCTGCACATTTCCCCTCATTTCCTTTAGCGTATCCTTCATTTTTTCATCTAATTGCGACCAAATTTCAACCAATCCTGTGAGCATCCTAATTACCAGTGTTTTGAACTGTGCATCTGATAGGTTGGCTATCTCTTCATTGCTTAGTTGTATTTTTTCTGGAGCTTTGATTTGTTCTTTCATTTGGGCCATTTTATTTTTCTTGGTGCGCCTGTTACGTATAAGGGGCAGAGCCTTAGGTGTTCACCGGGGCGGGGTAACCACTCCTCGTTGTAGGGGCGGGGCCTGAGTGAACAATGGCACTTGCTCCACTCTTCACTGGCTCCCAGTCACTTCCCCCACTGCCCACAAGCAAGTTGGGTCCTTCTGGTGCTGATTCCCCAGAGTGTGGACTTGCATAGTTCCAAGTCCCTGTGGGTCTCTCCAATGATCTCCCCTGTGAGGCTGGGAGTTCCTCCCGCCGCCGCCTCAACCCCCACAGGTGTTTTCAATCGGCGGTTTGAGGCTTCATTTCTCCGCGATGGTGGGCTGCGCAGTCTGCTCCGCTCCCCAGCTTTTTCTGCCGGTTTATCTGCACGCGAATGGGAATGAGGGACCGCCCGGTCCACCAGTCTCAGCCCCGCTGGGTCTGGGTGGGTCAGCCTCAGGTTTTGCTGATTGCGCCAGCCGCGTTTTGGCCAGGTACAGTGGCTGAGGCCTCTCCGGGCAGCTGCAGCGTTGCCCACCCCGTTCCACAAACCGACGTCTGGCATATGCTTTCCGCCCGGCTCCACCCCGCTTACCGGCTTACCGGTCTGGATGAATGAGTCTTCTTTAACTCCTTGGTTGTTGGACTTCCACTCAGTTTGATTTTCTGTCAGTTCTGACCGTTTTTGTTTTTAAATTGTTTTTCCTCTTTTGGTTGTGCGAGGAGGCACAGTGTGTCTACCTATGCCTCCATCTTGGCCGGAAGCCCGAAAGACTAATTTCTAACACATTAAAAGCTCTTACAAGTCAGTGATAAAAAGAAAGGACCCAACAGAAGACTGCAAAAGACATGAGCCCTGTTTCACACCCACGATTAAAAATTAAATCACGTGAATTTGCACCCAAGTAAGTTGTATGAAAAATAAAGGTAACAGCTACACAGCCCCCTTCCCACTAATTTCAGGACTCCCCAACGGTCCATGCCCCTGACGTCTTCTCGACTGTGGTGTCTGCATGGGGGCCACTTGCCCTCTGCCCCTCCCCCCTCAGGGACAGGCACTGGCAGCTGGGGGGTGGCCCAGGTGGGAGTGTTTGTACCATGGAAATTGTTGAATGAAGCGAGACTCGATTTATCACCCGTTTATCAACAGACTTCTCAAAGGCCACACCAGGGGCTCACCTCCACCGAATCTGGCTCTCTAAGTCCTGCCCACTACTGTGGGCACTGCAACACCAGGAGGGTTCGAGTTTCTGGATGTTTATCCCCTGCCAAGGAATGCTTTCTGGGCTGGGAAAATGATTTCTAAAAAAGCATTAAATGCAGTTGTAGACCCCCTGTTTCCTGGGAAAAAAGTCGAAGTTTCTGAAGTAGAGCCAGGCAGCAGCCCGTGGGGAAAGTGCTCTACCCTCCCTGCTCATTGGCCCCGAGCCCCTCCCAGAAGTGCAGCTGTGTCCAGTTGCAGGGCTTCAAATCCCCACCAGAGAGCTGGACTCTGCTCCTCGAGGGCCAGGATGCTGGCACATGGATGGGGGGCCCACGGGGCTGGGTGGGCACCCGGCTCTGCTAGCCCAGACTCTGGGCTGCACAGGCAGTGGCCTCTGTCTGGCCACCAAGTTGTCCTAACTTTGGACTGGCTGATGGTTAAGCTGTGTCTCTGCATGTGTCTGTGAGGCAGGTCCCAGGTGGGCCTGCACGTGACCCAGGGGGCTCAGGAACGCAGACTGCCCTCCCCAGGGCCGTGGGCCTCACCCAATCCGTCGAAGGCTGACTAGAACAAAGAGGTGGAGGATTTGCCCCTTTTTTCCTGTCTCCATGTTGAGCTGGGGCGTCTCATCTCACCTTCTTCCTCCCTCAGGCTGGGGCCTCTGCCCTCAGCTCCTGGGGCCTCAGAGCTTGGGGCTCAGACGGAATCCCAGCACCAGCCTCCCTGGTCTCCAGCGGGAAGACGGCTGATGGCGGGGCCTCTCAGCTCCCGGTTACACAAGGGGCTTCCCACAGCATAGGTGCTCTCGGGTGTGCGTCCCGCCGCTGCTCCCCTGCAGAGCCCTGGCCGCTGCCAGGGCCTGCAAGGCTGATGCTCCAGTTCGGCTGGAAGGCCCACGGGTGCCTCTGCCTGAGAAACCACCCTGTGTCCTTTCACTTGTGACATGGTGACCCCAGTGCCCCCAACCTGGCTGGTCCTGTGGTCAGCCATGGTGTCGGCTGCACAGCCTGACAGAGCTGGCACCCAGAAGCACCATTTGAAGTAAGCGGTGTCACCATCACTGTCACTGTGCTTTGGAAGAAGGGGATCATCCTAACCAGCAGTTCAGTGCCTCACAAGATGGCCATAGCCAAGGCCACACAGGTCCCTGCAGGAGCATGAGAAGGGGCCCACAGCACAGAATGGCATGGTGCCTGGCCTCAGGCCTCTCACAGAAGGCCTCACTGGAGCCTCCCTTGCACAAAATACCCACGAGAACCCTAGGTGGGTGACACAGTTAAAAAGGAAAGGCACCAAAAATAGAAGAGGGTCCTCTGGGCTCAAGGAGACCGTCTGAGTAAAGGAAGCCACTGGGACAGCCTGGCTGTCTTTGTGCCTGGACTCACCCGTGTCTCTGCAGCCCCGAACCCACACCTGCAAGGTGACAGGGAGACGGGAAAAAGCCTCTGAGATGTGGTAGGGGCCAGGGAGGCCAAGGGCCGATACCCTGGGTCCATGACAGGCCCTGGAGGCAGACAGGACCAGGGTGGAGTGGGGAAGGGCCATTCAAAGGCCTGTAGAGGGTGGTGGGTGGGCAGGAACACAGGGGATGGATTCCCACAGGTACAGCTTCCCGCCCAATTGCTGAGGACTGAACAACAGGGTCCCCGTG